>JAMXBD010004171.1:0-80370 GCA_024138025.1 Combretum micranthum
GATTTCATAATCAATATTGAAAATTCAAAGTATAAAAATAATTTAAATAAGATGTTAAGAGTATTAGAAAGTAAATAACCAATAAATTTTATAGTTAGAAAACGATAATTTAAGGATGGACCGTTAAGGTTATAAATACACAATAAAAACAAAAACAAATCTATAACTCATAATATAGACTTCAAATAAATATTTGGATCATACTATTGTTCTAGTTAGAGAACTCTAAAGCTATTAGGGACTGAAATGAAAATTGCCCTATTAAGTTTAGAAAACCCCCATCGAGTGAGATAAAATCCTAAAAATAATTAGTCACATAAATTTTAAACTCAAGTTTGAACTTAACAATAACTTAGAAAATTTGTAAAGACTTTAAGAAAATTTTGAAGATATGACTCCCAAATAACTGTCATATTTGTACCCGTTTAACTTAGTAAACTATCCTAAAACTAAGATAATTAAACAAATAAATAATATTATAACAATTTTCCCTTAAATCAGTACAATTTGGATGAAATACAAGGCTAGAATTTCCTCAAGATGTTGTCGCCAAAATCCATCTAACAATTTGCTCAAATAATCTCAACAAATTCAACAATTCAAATATAGAGAACCAATCAACAATCTCCAACCAAGCCTTGCATTAAATGCATGAAGAAATCTAACAAGACAAGCAAATTTCGGTGGGGAAAAATTGCTCCCTCTCAACCAAGTTGCTGCCTTTCCTTCTTCTTTATATATAAGACACTTTAATTAACAAAATAACAAAGCAATTAATTCTCCTCTTGCAGCCAAATTCTCCACCATCTTCCCCGGTAAAACAACAGCCTAAAACAGTAACTAAAGACTACAAACACAACTTTAAAACAATACCATTAAACCACTAAACAAAGCTTAGGATAAAGAGCAAATCAATGTAAGATAAATTCATTTTAAGTTAGTTTACATGTTAAACAACAGCTTAAACTCTGTTTTTATCAACCTAAGTTTGTTTCAAGCATTGGAAGAAGGTGAACATTACTCTAGCAGTTCTAAACAAGGTGATATCTAATCTTAAAACTCTATTAATTATATATAGAAGTTAGAAACTATGTAGTATGAGGATTCTAGGATGTTATATATGTTATTAAGTCACGAATCATGCTTGTAGACCATGTAAAAACATCTAGGAGTAGCTTTAGTAAAAGTGTAGTACATATATTTATATGAAAAATAAGTTACGAACGAAAGAAAATTAGAGAAGACGATGAACAGTGGCTAAGCCGGCCCTATACTAGCGGTATAAGTACCTGACACCAACGGCATACGTAGATGGACCGGTAGTGCACGAGACGGTATGCACTGGAACAGAAGCTATGTAAAAATTATTTTTACGAGAAATGAACAAACACTGGCAAATTGTAATGCAACCGACGGTTTTGATGCTGGCGTATATTGTAAAGTAGGTAGCGTTGAGCTTGCGTACACTGATACAAGAAATATGTAAATCTACAACTACTGGCGTTTAGAACTCAACGCTGGTGACTTTAGATGCCGGCGTATGCACAAAACTCCTCTAACGAAATATGTTTCGATTAGAACAAATTTTATACATTAAAAAAGAAGAAGAAGAGAAGAAGAAGAAGAAGAAGAGAGAAGAACAGAAAAGTAAAGTTGAATATAAAAATATTAATACTAGTATAATTAAAAAATGGTTAAGTGTTAAAACTTTAAATAACTATTATAAATAGAAAACACTTTTAATTAATAAAATTAGATTATAATAATTGTTAGATACTCGTCATATATAAATAAATATACAAGAATGGAAATTTAGAATAAGCTAAAATTATGAATAATGTGATTTCTAAAAATAACAAGACAATCATATAAAATAGATCAAAAGAAACACGACGAAACTAAACGATAGAAAATAAATATTAGTTACTGTAATAGGTCAACCAAGGAATAATATAAAAGTAATAATAATAGTAATGATAAAATGTTGATCTACGAAATACAAAAACTACAACTACCCAATAAAAATATAAATATCAAATAAGATTAAGAAAAGCAAAATGAAAATAAAATATTAATAATAATTCTTACCATAAGACCATTAAAAGACCAATATAGTAATAGGAATAAAATCAAATACCAATATAGGACATTTAGGCACTCGCACGAGTTTAGTTTATAATATATGTTTTATTGATGAATATTTTTATTCATCTCAATAGGTGATCTTGATACTATAGAGGATTTCCTAGTGGACTATTACGATTAGCCAAGATAAAACTGTGAGTAACTCATATCTGTTACACTGTTTGTGCTTGTAATTAATTGCACGTGTGATGTAAAGATAATAATATGATTATTGTGAAAATACATTGAAAGTGTGTCGTAAGCTATTTGTTTGCTTGTTAAACCATGATAATAAAAGTGACAATATAGATTGTTTGATGACTTGAGAAATGCATGTTATACATTGTGTGTGTAACGTATGATCACCATAAGCCTAATTAAAAATCTATTAGCTTTATAATTTAAATAGTCATGCATTACACGAACTACATTATCACATATTCAAAAGGGTGATAGCCTACTATGTATTAATATTCCTGTTCTCTGTTAATGCTTGATTTTTCTAAAGTGTTATTCTTTCAAGGTTATCTTTGTTCCGTTGGTTCTACAGGAATTAAGTGGCAACGAAGAACGCCACTCGTAATATCACTTTGAAAGGATTAATACTTAGAGAGTTTCTAAGGATTGTTGCAGGAAATGGTCAGTTAAAATACCTATAAAAACTAAAGAGATAACCCTAAGAAGAAAAATCGTTAATTTTCCTATATACTTAATCTATCTTGGGCCAGTGGGTCATGAAAGTAATCATTCTTCAACCCCAAAAAGAGGGCATAAATCTTTTTCCTATTTGGATTCTAGATCATCAAAGCTTATATCTAAGCATATGTTTGATTGATTACATTACATATGATTTGTTAATAAACTTGCTTGATGTATAATATGTTTGGTTATTCACTGAGTCCGTGGTTTTGCTCACACTCTAAAGACCTTTCAAGTTGCCTTTACGGCCATGGTTGGTTACTTCCAAGAGCATGGCTCAGGTAAGAACTTAGAAACTAAAAGAATATAGGATCTTCGAGTTATGTTATCTAATTTCATCTCTAGTCATAAGATAGTTAATACTTGTAATATCAGTTATGTAATTAGAGACTTTTAGAAATGAATTATGGTCAGTAATACTATTATGATATTCACTACTTGTGATGACAGATATTTACTAATTTATAGCTTATATGTATTTATTATTTCTTATCGATGCAACTAAAAGATCTTGTTGTTTGAAAATATGTCATCCTCTCAAGGTTAACTAGTAATTGTGTACAAGTGTAGCTTGTGTGCTACTACTAGGATACCATCGGGGCGTGGAAAATATGGGAGTTCCAAAACAAATAATTGATAAGAGGACAAAGACAGTGGTTCACAAGAGAACCATGTCTATAGTTGAGATTCTATAAGGCAATATCAACTAAAATGAAATTTGGATTGAAGGAATTCCATGGAAAGGTGGTAAAGGAAATAAAACTTTTAAAACTCAAAATGTTACTATGGTTGAGTCATAGTTGAATCTTCTAATAATTGACCTCAAACAACTTTCATTTGACCAAGAGTTATTTGATTATTCCAAGTACTTATGTGTCCATTTACTACCATTCAAACTATTTTATTTTTATTTGCTAATGAGATTGCAAGGTATTCATAGATATCGTGATTGCACTGTGCTTGAGAGATCATATGGTGATTATTGGTGCTATTGGGATCTATTAATGGTTGCTTATATTTTTGTAGTGTTCTACTCATACATGGTATTTTTGTGGGGGAGTTAGTGTTGCACAAGCAAAGGATATAAAATTGACTTATGATGGAGGATTGAAACCATTTAATGAGCTTGACATAGTATCGATTCAACAATTAACTAGTGAGAGAAGTAAACATTTATAAATTGAAAATGTAGAAGAGCACATAGAGAGAATTATATAAGACACAACATATGGTGTGAGGAAATTTCTCTTGAAGATGTTGAGAAAGAAGTCACAAATGTACTGAAGGATAGGTATCTTAATCTAACAACAAGGTATTTTATCATTGAGTCCATACATGCAAGGTACATGCAAGGTACATGCAAGTTCAGTTGCTTAATATTAGGTAATGTGAATTGTCAATTCAGAGTCATATAATTTCAATTAATCAATAACAGTTGGATTTATTTGAGCTCAATTGGTAAGATTCATATAATTGTTTTTTAGATATGCTTAGCATACTTGCTATTGCTATGTGCTTGCTCATTTCTTTCACAAAATTATATTTGATTCAAGAGGATTTGCTACTTCTCAAGATTAAAGTCAATTTTTTTCCAAGGGAGGGAGTATGAGTCAAACAAAGGATTATAGGTGGTGGTTTGTGGCCGATTCTTCCAAAACCATCTTTTCAATAGGCTAATTTTGTCCATCATCCAACTAGTCTTCTCTAAATCATCTTGCAAATAGCTAATAAATTGTGATATTTTACTTTATTTTGTGCTACTTTATATTATTTTATTGTTGTTACGTTTATTAGTTTTCTTTTCCCCAATAATTAGTTTCTTTTAGCTAATTGGCCACTATTTGTCTATTGGTTATTAGCCTTCTATTAGCCAATAGAAAATTATTGTTATTAGCCTATAGAAATTCTAATTCTATTAGTCAATAGCATTTAAATTTCTATCAACTTGTTTATGTCTTTATCAATAGGTATTTTCTTTAAATCATGCTATCACTTTTATGCCATTCTATTAAAAGGGCTTCACTTATGTATTTACATTGTAGACAATTGTAAGAGATTATTCAATATATTGTTATCAAACTCATACTGAGTTTTATTGTACATAATTATAGAAAATAATTCATTTGAAGTTCATTTGTGGTGCTTATCATCTTAACCAAAGTGGGATTGACTGGTTATCACTTATTTTGACTATCACAAATAACCAAATTTTGGTTTGTTTGTGCCCCATATCATCTAAACTAAAGTATAATGTGAATTGAATGGTGCATAATATCTATCGTGAGATCATATATATCCTATATTCAATAACACATTAATCATAATGGTTTGTAGTTGGTGTTGAACTCAATCCATAATACCAAGCATATAAATGTTATTTGTGCTTTACTATGATCAATAAATGGAAAGTATTAGTTATGCTAGCATGGCATCCAATAATCAATGTGTGATCTTGCTTCAATTAGAGCATGCATGAAAATGATTTAGTAGATTTATGTTGACTCATTAACTCATGAATATTGAGAAGTATTTAACGTCATGGGTTAGGACTCTATTTACCCCTTTGTTGTTTTGAAACACTCCATAACATTTGTGCTTGTGATTGTATGTGTATTAGATTATATGCATTTATGCTTGATGATTGTGACATTCGGATGTGGTTGTGAAACTCAGTACTTGACCTTAACTCATTTTTTTCTTTTAAATCCAATTTTTTTGTCAGCATAAATGATGTCATAGATTTCTATGACAACCTAAGTTTCAACATGTATATCAACTGTGGGGATGGTGCTAGTGATGTGTTATGTTTGTTATATTGTGTAAAGGATGGCATATATCCTTATGATTTCAGTTGGTGTTTGGTTACCATCCCTTTAATGTTTTTTTATTGTGTTGTTTTGACTTCGTTAACTATCAATGGTATATTTCTGGTATGGATATGTCTGTACAACTAATATATAGTTGATAATAAGTTAGGGTGTTTATAATTTCAATAAACATCGTGTTGAGTTATTACATCTGAAATTTAAAGTATTACACACACACACACACAACACACACACTTACACACACAACATATATATATATATATATATATCTACACATATAAATTATGGGATAATGTCACATGTTGTGACATCAGTTGGTGTTTAGTTACTAACCCTTTAATGTTTTCATGTTGTGTTGTTTTGATTTCATTAGCTATCAATGGTATATTTATGGTATGGATATGTGTGTACAATAATAATGGGGTTACTTTTGATGTTAGTTGAATGATTTATGACTTATTAATATGATATATAGCTTATAATAAGTTTAGGGTGTTTGTAATTTCAATAGACATCATGGTTAGATATTACATTTGAAATTTAAAGTATTGCACGTATATATACATATAAATTATGAGATAATGTCACAGGTAGTTCTTAATGTCACGCCCCGAATTTGGTTCAAGGCATGCCAATCGCCACGTATAACACTTACGCATTATACATTAAGGCTGACCTAATCTACAGTTTATCGTGATTGGTGCTAAACAAATTTTTTATTCTGAAATCGTTAAATTAGATTTTGAAAATGACTAGAGTTGCATCGGAAAAGAAATACATATCTCTAAAACGATTCCCAAATATGCTACTTTCTTGAGTAGACCATTACATATAATAAAGTAAAATTTTCAAAAAAGATTTTCAAATAGGCTACTTTTGTGAATAGATAAACTTTTATAAATAAATATCATACCATCAGGTATCTCAAAGTACATAGTGTTTGGTATCTCAAGATACAACCATGGGCTCATAGATATGACCTCATCGATTTATAAGTTTGAAAAGATGATCAATAACTTTTGCCATAAATAGTTCAGTGTTCCTAGGCACTTAACTTGTTAACAAGCTCTTTAGAGTCGTCCTATACCGATAATCACAAGCATCCAGATCATCACCTGAAAAGAAGGAATGAGCGAAGCCTAGTACAACAGCAACACAAGCACAACAAGATGGGCACATACGCTTATTCTATTGCAATGCAACAACCAATATTTTATCTTTAAATTAAAGTGCGACAAACACTGTGGAAACTCACACTCCGACAACAGCTGGGAACCTGGGGGTCCTGAGTAGCAGCAACTGCTCAAGGGCTTGATATAGGCAGCCCGAATACCTATATCTCCTACCTCTACAAGTAATAGCCTCGTTTGGGGATCACAGCCATTACGCATCTCTACCAATCACAGTTCATAATATAGTGTAGCTCAACCGGTCCCATAAACGTGAACCACACTACATTACTTCTCTCCGATCCAGGTAGACGTTATCCCGCTACTGTTCCCCCCATCAGCTACCCATCGTACCATCATGTCCATGCTGGCCTAAGTGCCTAACTACCGTGCTGACATCGCCTAGCAAGGATGTCACCCCTCGGACCAGGTTAAACGACTAAGCACAAGCAGCAAGCAATCATTAAGGCCATCTTTAAGTATTAATTGATTTAAGATGCCTATCCTAGCAAGCAACACACAAGTCACTGCGTACCTGGAATAAAATCTGTGCTTTGAACAATCAAAAGATAGACCAAAAGATAAAGCAGAATGCGAACTCTTTACAATATCTGCTTCAAATATTAATTCACATAAGCATTTAAATCAATTATCAACTTATATCAAACTCTATTAATTACTTAATTTTCTAGCGAATATACATTTGAAACAACATACTCCTCTTATTATTCGTGGTCTATCAAATTTTAAGAATTACGTACTCCTTTTCATTTAAGGTTTAACCTAACATATTAATCGAAACCAATCTCAAGTTAATATGATCATATAGGTATTCATCAATTAATAGCTAAGCATAAATTGTTGGTTTCTGAAGAATTTACTAAGATAATAATAGTTAATAAATCTATATTAATTTTATCTAGTTAAGTTGAATATAATTAACTAGTCAAGTTTACTAAATGGTAATTAGGTCATTTAAAATGATAAATTCCATAATATGTCCTATAATCAATCTATTAAACTTTTATTAAGTAAAAAATCTTATTAAAATATAATTATTCTATTTATTTCATTTATAATTTATTTTTACATCTAAATGGACTAAGGAATCTAAACTAGTTTCCTATTATGTTTGTATTATCTTGTGATGTTATATTTATAACTTACTTTATTAAATAAATTCATAAAATAAAAATAATTAATTATTTATCTTAAATTCATAATTTAACATGAAAACAAATTATTTACATTTATTTAATATTCATTTGATTAGAATTAATTTACCTTAATTCCATCATTTCATTTTCTATAGAAAACTAGTGTGCAACCTAACTTTAATAAATCGATTTATTATCGTAAACATGGTTCTTAAGTTCAAATTTTTATGTAAACTTCCTAACACATATATTTATATGTTTATAAGGTCGTTTCGCCTAAATTAATTAGTTAATTATGGTTTTAATTTTAATTGATTCAAAAACTGTCCAGAGCAGGACACAGGCAGCGACGACCGATCGGTTCGATCGAATTTTACCATCAACCGATCGGTTCTTGTCCGGTTCTTTGCACTATGTTTAAATTAGACTCCTTGAGCTTCAAACCATTGTAGTTCATCGAAAAAATGAGAAAAAGTCACGGTTCGGCCATATGAACTCACGCCACCACTGCTGGTCGAAACACTGTTTTGCCCTATTTTTCTATTTTGTAATTTAATTTTTAAAAATAGTAAATGTATTTCAAAAATCACAAAAATTTACAGTTTGTATATAGACATGTTAAGATGTCGTTTTTATAAATTTCATTCAAAAATAATTTAATTTGATATTTTAATTAAATTTCACAAAAGTATATACACAATAATTAATTCTAGCAACTTATATTATCATAAATTAATTCATCAACATGTTTAACTTATCAAACCCAACATTCCATAAGATGATATATCATGTTCACATGCTTATATGCATATATTGATCATAATTAAGTAATTTAACTAGATGACATGCCTTTTATATATAATATTAAGCTTATATGTCCATTTGATTCATTTTCCAACATTATAAATTATAAAAAACTAAATCAAATACACACATATAATCAACATATTAGATCAATTATATACCATACATTAGAACATCATACTTATATATTATATATATGATAATTTTATCAAAACAACATTATTTATATATTTTTGGTATTTGGTTTGTAAGAAAACATATATCTATATTACCAAAACCTTATTATTATTAAATCTATGTTGATATCACCATCTAACAATAATTTCAACAACAAAGATACAATAATCATACAAATTCACTAATTAAACTAACATTACTTACTTGAATTGTGAAATATTAGCTAAAGCTCACTACCCTACTCCTTAAGTTGATGTAGCTTCTTCAAGTAAATTTTCCTAACATCAACATTTCTTTTAGGCGTCAAAAGCACCTTGGATGCTAGATTTTGAAGAGAGATTGCTATAGTATTTTTAGGGTTTTGGGAGATGTTTTGAGAGGATTTTTGGGGAGATGTGGGTTGCATAGATGGAAGAAGAAATTTGGGTTTTCTAATAGGTATATTTATATGTTTAATGGCTTGTAATTATTTTAGGGTTAAGGACATTTTAGTACCTTGGCTTGATTAAGTGAGGGCATTTTGGTCTTTTCTAGGTATAGAAATCTTCTAGAGTTAGTTAGGTCAATTTGGTCTTTTCACACACTTAATATTTTCTAGTATTCACATTGTAGATATTTAAGGGGCAAATTGGTCTTTTCATAGATGAAGAAACCTTCTTGAAGTAGCTAAGGTTATTTTGGTTTTTTCATAAGATTAGATTTTTTTCTAGTCATTGAGATTTCATATCATGTGTGGGGGTGCATGATAAAAACATGATCTAATGGGCTTTATGGGCTTTGATGCATGGGCTTTTGGGCTTAGGTTTTAGATGATGGATTAGGGTTTTAGGTTATGGGCTTTAGGCATTTAGAATTGGAAATTAAGAAGTAAGAAATAAAAATTAACTAATTGGCATTAGAAATTAATTTTAGGAAATCTAATTAAAGGAAAATTAATCGCTTACTTGAATTTAGGGTTTTAGGGGTTTAGATTTGAATGAAATATTTAGTTTTAAATTTCTAAGATTAAGAAGAAGGAATTTAGGCTAAAATGTCTAAATTGGATATTAGGATTTTAGATGATTAAACTTGACTAATAAAGTTCAATTGATGATTGACAAGGATTAATTAATTCGAATTTGTTGAAATAGGTAATCGATGTTGCTTAATAGGTTAAATTAGGTATTTATATATTAGAATCTTTATTTTCAATTAAATTCATTTATTATTCCTAATTATGTTAAATTATCAAAATTTTCACTTTGCGATTAGGGTTTCTAGTCCAAATAGGTCAAATTAGAGTACTATGCTCAAAAGACTCAGAAATTCTAAATTTCATGGTTACGCATTCGAGTTTTTATTTGAACTCTAGATTGGTAATATTAATCAGTTTCTATTTTTATTGTATATATTTCAATCTTAGCGATTCATCTTAAAACTATCGTTTACTATCTAATAGATTCTAAAATTTATTCGGGTCATACTATACTTGATATTTATAACCTTAGGTATATAGTTAGTCGGGTATTGACTTAAGGCTAATCTATTTAGATTAAGGTTTAATTTTAGTGAATTAGGAATTTAGATAATTCAACTTGAGAAATTGATTTCAAAGAATTAAATAGCTTGGTATGTTGGAGATAGGAAATTGTAGTAATTTTATAAGTTGAAAAGAGTATTTGTGGTATTGGAATTCCTAATTTCAATTAAGTCCATTTCCAAATTAAATTATCTAATTATATTCTATAGTTTATGAAAATCAATTGACTAAACTATCTAAATTCAATTAATAAGTTAAATTTAAAATAAGATTAAAAATTACCTACATTTTCATAGTATTTAATTATCACATTTCTAATTAGGTTTGTAAATTCGGGATATTTCACTTAAACTTTAGTAAAATATGTAATTAGATATTTTAACTTTAAAATTGATTAACTTGACGCTAGAAAAACTTTGAAATTATCGATTTAGTATCTAAAAGAACTTCATGATGTACTATTGGCATGCACAAAAGTTTTTTTAGGTACTAAATTTCATTAATTTTATAATATTTTATTAAATTTAGGTATCATTCATAACATTAACCCTAAATATATATTACATATTACTAAACAACAAAAGAAAAGTGCACTGTAATTCATAATTAAAATTGTATGTTAATCATTGCAACAATCAGATGTAGAATTATAGTATAGGGGTTGAGTGGAGGAAGCTTGAGTTATCTTATTTTAATTAGTATTATATTAGAATCCTATGAAGAAAAAGAAAATACTACTTTATTTGCTATTATTGTGCATCTTGTCCATATTAAAAATTTTGTTATTAAGAGTACTACTATACTTTTTCTTTTTTTAATATTTACTATGAGAAACTTACATTTTTCTATGAAATGATTGTCTTTGAATACTTTGTAAGAGATTAAAAAGAATAATTTTTTTTAATTTTTTTTCTTTAGACCTTATATATCTAATTGAAATTTAACTATTAATCTTTTCAAAATATAATAAATTCATACACTTGTTTAAGGTTCATCATCCAAAAAAAAAAAAACCGCAAAATAATTTGTACAATAGCCACAAAAAAATGAATTAATAACATGATATAATAGATAAGTATTCTATAATCTTTTGGGCGGGTAAATTGTAAATATGTTCATTTATATTTATTTCATGTGTACTTAGGTTTTTTATCATGAGCATATAGATCCTTAATTTTTTTTAAAAAAATATGCTCTTGACCATATCTAACTTTTGAGGAAATTGCAAACTACCCCCCTAAACTTTTACATAGATGTGGAATTCACACCTAAATTTCCAAAGCGAACTTTTTTACCCTTTAAACTTTTGAAAATTAATACCGTTAAGAGAACTTAATATTTTCTATTAAGACAAAACTGGGGGAATTGCAAAATATGCCCTCAAATATTCACCTATGTGTAGATTTACCTCATAAACTTTTATCTATGTGCATATTTACTCCATCTCCCAAATTCATGGAAAATATTAACTATCTTTATTTATACCAATTGTTGAAAGTATAAGGAGTAAAAAATTTCACTTTGAAAGTTGAGTGGATATATTCACGCCTTGATAAAAGTTTGAAGGGGGAGGGGTATAATTTACAAATTCTCCTTAATTTTTTACTCTTGGAAAATAATAACCACAGATACTAAAAAATACTTCTAATTGTTTTCTTAAATATTAAAATGGTTAATTGGTTATGCAATGAGTCAAAAACATTTTTTTTTCTTTTTTCTTTTTTTAAAGATGGGTGCAACGGTAGACACAAGCATGAAAAGGTACACATAGGGAAATAGATGGTCTATTAAGAATTTATTATTTTATTAATAACAACTTGCAAAATTGTTTTAATAACAATGCAACAAAAATGTCATTTTCAATTTAAGTAATCAAATAATTATTTTTTAAAAATATTTACTTGTGAGGGAAAAAATTATATTAGTACATTAAATAAAATGAATAATATTATTTATAAAATTTTGTCCGATAGGATTGATACACTTGTAGTATTAGCAATATTATTAATAATTTTAGTATGACTACAAACAAATCAATAGCGATTAATCAATTTAATTAGTTATTTTTTATATTATAACTAATAAAATTAATTGAACCCACAACGTCTTGTTTCACAAAATAAGAACTTATTTACTCAGCTATAGCCAACAGTTGAATAGATTCCCTCTTTAAATATATACATAAATGTATAGTTTTTATTTAAAAAAAAATGAAGACTAATAATTTTTCCAAGGTGGGAACCAAGCCCATGAGTCTCCTTGTTTGGCCGGTCCCCGGCAACAATTATTAATAAATGAATGCTATTTTATCTATCCCTATTATCTGTATTAGGTACAGATATGGAATTAGAAAACTAGAGCGGTCTTTCTTATCTTAATAATATTAATATCACCATCAGAAAAATTTTTGCTGAGTGGATGAGTTATATTACATCTCATATATATAAATGAATTTTGTTAATGATACATAATAAACATTTTCTAAGACTCAATAGGATGAAAAAATCCTTTAAAAATTCATTAAGAATATTTGGTGCATTTATGAAAGGTAAAAAATAAAATAAAGTTTCTGTATTGTCAATAAATAAATATAGTATATTACATATTACTAAATAGGGAAAGGAAAAGTTCAAAGAAAAATAAATGCTAAAATTGCACTATGAATTTTGATTCAATTTTGAAAAAATATAAATTTATACATCGATTTTTAATATATAGACTATTTTTTAGTGTCTATTCACTAATTAACTTATTAAAATCAACATTTTTCGTTTCTTAATTAGTATGTTATTTTTTAATCTTTTGAGTATTGATTTTTATTTTTAATTGATATATTATTTTACGAATAAAAAGAAAGTTATTTATATCTAATAATTCAATAGTGAATAGCTTTTTGGCAAACTTTTACAATCTCATACTTAGGACCATCCAATCAATGATCTAGCTATTCGTCAAATAAATATAGTAATTGGTAGTAAGATCACGATTGGATAAGAATATGAACCATTAAATAGTCAGTGGAGCTAATCCCATTAAAATTAATGACAAAACCATATAATTCTTGTAGCTTTTTGCATATGATCTAAGTTTTTTTTTTTTTTTTTGAATAATTGCAAAAACAACCCTTAAACTTTAAGGGTAGTGCGGATTAATCTCCCAAATGTTCAAAATGAGGTTTTTGATCCTCTAAACTTTAAAAAATTAGCACCATAAGAACAATGTCTATTTTGGTATAGAGTGACACAAATCTACATATGACAAAATTAAAGTTTAAAGGGTTAACCTGCATATAGATTAAAAGTTTATGGAGTAATTCCGCAATATTTCCATTTGATCATTAACCATGCAGATAGATGGAGATGCAGATAGATGGAGGTTTAAAGGATAAAAAAACTGACTTTGAAAGTTGGAAAGGTCAATTCGTATCAAATTAAAAGTTTAGATGGGGTTTTTATAATTTTCCTTATTTCTTTTAATTAAATGCAATGATATGAATTTAAAAGAAAAGAAAAAAAAAACCCTAAAAATAAAGATACTGTAATGGGTACTGAGTGTTGGCCCCGGTAAAATAACTGAAGCCTGACATTTTAACCCACAAATATCCTTGGACATAGGTTGATGGGGTACATAGTACTATGGAAACCATTGATCAAAGAGACCTTACACCACACCATAATTAAAAAGGGTGTTGGTCTGTACGTTTTACTTTTCTAATTCAAAGTAAACAGCTAATATAAGAAGACCATGACCCATCCAAACTAAAAATAATTTTGGTCGTACATGGAAATGTACAGACGATTTAAGATTCTTATCTTATCGTATCTGGCGTACACGCTGTTGGGTCCCTATATAAAACCCGGAAAATGAGGAAAATTCCAAAAATACACCATAATGCTTTGTTGAAATAATTCCCCAACCATCTCCGTATTATAAGTTATATAATCCCTGTCATCAGGAGAAAAAAAAATCGTTTTATTCAACCTATAACAAACATATCAGACGAGGCAACTAGCAATCATTTGGCAAAAAAAAATAATAATAATTAATTAAATATCTATATTATTAAAACCAAATTATCTATTTTGATGTCTTTAGACTTTTACTTGTAAATATCTATATTATTAAAGCTAAATCACCTATTTTGGTGCCTTTAGACTTTTACTTACAAATTTATTTCATTTGTGAGATTAAAACTACTTCCTTCATAAAATTTTAAAAATTTTACAATTTTTTTAAAAAATAATCGCTCCTTCTTTTTTCTCCACTCTCAAATGATTAAATTAGAATTTATATAAGAAAATAGAAAAATCACCTTATGTACAAAATATTGTCTAGTAAATTCAGAATTTATATAAAATTTTTCAAGATCTAATATTTTAATTCAATATTTTTTTAAGCACCCATGCAGGGGGGCATGGTTGTCTAGTATAAATAAATAATAACCATTCACGACTCCTTGTTATTCATTCATCCAATCCGATAATGTCGGGGAAATTCTCCTCGCTGTATCATAAACACTATTTTATATCGAGGGGCAATGACACAGACGTTACTTTAATTTTCTAGCATTCTAGTTCTAAATTTTCATTTTTAATGATTGTGCGCTTTCTTTTCTTCAATTTATTGCCTCCATTAACAACAAAATAACAATCATTATAATTTTTTGTATTTTAATATTTATACTTTAGTTTTAATACATTTTTGTATCTATTCGCTAATTATCTTATTTGAGATTAATATTTTACTCTTATAACTGATATATTTTTAAAAAAAATTATTTAGTATAGTATTCTCAACCATGCATAATTTTTGGATGTGATGTCTAATTTCAACAAACTTTATATTATTTGGAAGCTTGTTAGATGTATTTTTATTCGAAAATAAGATATTCTTCATGTCCTATAACTATTTGAACCAAGTAAAATTTAAAATCATTTTAAATTGCGAACTAAATTTTTTTTTAGCCTTACAATGCTAATATTTTAATTTGTCAAAAAATAAAGTTCCACAATATAACATTTTGTTATGTCTCTTATACTAATAAGATTTTGATTTTTCAAATTTCATAATTTGTAAGATATAGTGTGAATGAAAACTTATAGTCATTGGAAAGTCCAGAGTATAGATTATATAAAAATTGTTAATTCAACTTCGAATTGTACTATTAAAAATCATTTTTTATATAAACTTTTTTGGCTCTTCTATATATATATGTAATTTGAAAGATGGATATTATTGACCGTCAAATATAGACTCTGCTCCAGGCCTAAGTGTGAGTGGACAATAGTCATTTATTTAGAAGGATGATTTAATTTAAGTCTCTCGCTTAGATCATAAAGTCACTGCCCATCTTAAACACACAATAACCATGATTAGACTCGAACAATTAAGACAATACTGAAAATTTCTAAAGAAATATTATGATATATACAAATATGCTATTCCAAAATTTTGGAAATTAATGTTATGAGGCTAAACAACACTTGATTTATAGATTTTAACAATTTCAAAATTTACTTGGCTTTTGTAGTCTCGGAACATATAGTAAGTTTTATATTAATATTAAGTTGAAATCAAGAGATTCTAATAATACAAGACTAGCTGCAAACGTACCTACCATGTGTGTGCAGAAAAAATATATAACAAATAATTATATAATTGACTTACATAAAATGTTGCTAATATAAATAATAAATACAATTGCATTATATCTAATAGGATTAATGAGAGTAATCATAAAAAACAACGTATTATTATTGGGTAAAAACAATAAATGGAAGAAATGACATTGATAAATTTGTGAACTATAAAATTGACAACTAACATATTCTAAATTGAAAGCCAGCATGGCTACTGTAAGTATTAATGTACAAACAAACTTTTATTTTTTTACTCATTAAAATGCTGTTAATTTAAATATAGTTGATAATCCGTGATTAGATGGTACCCATTAAAATAAATTTAATTACCTTTATTTTTCACTAAAGAAATTATGAAACATTGGATCAGGGCAACATTAGATTTTTGCATTCTTTACAACACATATAGGTATCTTAGTCAAACATACAATGGAGTGGATCTCAAAAGGAAAAATTTATTCCTTACCAAAATATAAAATAAACTTAATCTAGAAAGTAAGATTTTTTTGTTTTGTTTCTTCTGTAAATATAATATATATATATTAAATAAAACATACTAAAAAAAAAACTATAAGAATATGAATTAAGAATTTCATTGCTCTTTGTTCTTTTGGCAAAAGGAAAAAAAAAAGTAAAATTAAGTGCAATGAAAAAACGGTTATGAATATACGAACCAAATAGGCGATTTTGAAAGAAGAAGGATGTTCCTAACGAACATATTAAAAGTACGTCAATGGAGAAAAAGGATTTTTATTGATCTTACTTGTCTATACAGTCCAATATGGGGAGTCCCGAGTTGTCAATAGAAAAATAAAAATTTAAATTCTGCATTATAAAACCATAGAAAAATAACAAAGGACATCAAAATAACCAACTGAAAAAAATATTATGTAATAAAAATTAGAAATCTACAAATATAAAATGATATTAAAAGAAAATATAACATACCGATGTGCAGATGCAATTTTAGGATGAGTCGGGCATGGTGAAAAATAACAGCATGCATGAGTGTATAATGTTACTCTTTGTTGGTGATTGATGTCAGCAAACAGTAAAAAAATTGTTTAAAAGACGTTGGAGTAAATGTGTAATGCTTTGTTTTGTTTTTTTAGAGTCGTAGACAGTTATACAATATTCGAATTCCTCATCCTATGAACGTGTTTTATAGGAAGTTAATCCTTGGCCTATAACAAAAATTTCAATTTGAACATATTCCTTAATCCTTATCCAGTGAACGTGCTTTCTAGGAAGTTATTTGTTCAACAAAGCGAGAACAATTTTTTAAAGAATAAAATGGAGAAGAGAGGATAGTTAAAAACTTAAAAAAAAGAACTACCTACTTTATAATATAATTTTTTGACACAAATCATAAAGATTTGTTTAATGATAGTATAGATGTTATAAAAAGAGGGAAAATTACAAAAACATCTCCCTAAACTTCAATAACACATGATATTAAAGCAAATGAAAATGGTGCAAATTAACCCCAAACATTTCATCTATGAGCGGATCAATCCTTATGCTTTCAGCTATGTACAGATTTATCCTCCTCATTCGTATCAAAACAATAATTATCCTTACGATATTAATTTTTAAAAGTTTATGGGATCAAAACCTCAACTTAAATATTTGAAGCGTCAATCTACATCATCTATAAGTTTAGAGAGTGTTTTACAATTATCCCGAAGAAATATTTACAGCAAAACATTTTCCGTTCTACTCTTATATTTACAAGAACCAAAAAATTCAAAAACCGCACAAACTGTATCACTGCGTTTGAATCCTGATGTTTCTGTACAGTCCATAGAAAGTATTATCTTAGAGCAAAAGCCTCGACAGTCTCAGCGGCTGTTCAAAAATAGCTTGGTCTTCTTCCATTGTTCTTGCCATAGTAGCTAAGATGTCTACAACTTTATTCATTTCCCGAGGGTACTGCGCTATTTTTGAATTGTTGGAGCTGTGAAATCCTTTCCCTCCACAGATACAAAATATTATAGTACTTTAATTTTGCATTTGCATTTGCATTCTCCTATAACAAATGTAGAACCATTTTTAAATCAACATTTACTTCCACATTCATAATGTGTTTCTACGAGCAAAAGGTTATACTTTCATTTGTTTAGTTTTTTTGATAGATACAAACACTTTTTTTTTTAATTTTTTTCTAATAAATCTTTTATTAAAAATAGATAAAATAAAAAAAAAGTTTACAATTATTATGAAAAATCAAATAGATCAAATATAAATAAAATATAAATACAAATTAGATATATTTATATATATCATTTCGATAGAGATATATATACAAATAAAAAATATTTCATTCAACCAACCAATATCATTGTCCACATCACTGTCGCAATGATAATTTATTTTTTTGGGCATCGTCGCGATGATAATTGATTGTCCAATTTTCCTCCAAAATGCAATTATTCTGCTCATCTCCAATTACACCCAACGTATGCTTATTGGGAGTACAAATCTACGGATGCATTAATATTAGTTCGAACCAACCTAAAGCTGGACGTGACCATCTTAAATTCTATCTCTCAATAAATTTCAAAATTCATGTTTTTCTTAAATATGTCCATATTCATAAGACTTAATACAAGTCATTTTATGCAAAGCCTCAGTCGATCCAGCTGGCCTAAATATTAATTTGTTTCTTGAATACCGTATAAGCCATAAAAAAATTGCAAAACCGAACATTTTTGGAGAGTAAACTTGAGACATATTATAGTTGGGGATACTCTACAATTTAACATTACTCATGAATGAAAATCAAGTGCATGGAACTCTTTCAAACGAGGACAACTTCGTAAAGCATGATCTACTGTTTCACTTCTTTTCCCACATCTCAGACAAGCTGCATTCATAGCTATTTCTCTTTTATTTAAATTTTCCACGATAGGAAGAGAGTTTGTAAGGGTGCGCCAAATGAATACTTTGACTTTGGAACGAAAACAAGATTTCCATATCCATGCCTTATGATTGTAAAATTTGGTAATAAGAGATGATAAAAGCTTTTTATTGAAGGTTTAGTTCTGAATTCTTTCCGTAGTTCATTCAACAGCCCAACCGGACCACAGAAATTATTTATAATATCAAACCTTATCTTACAATTGTCCCATGTTGTTTCATCCATTCAACAATCTCGAACAGACAAATATAATGCGTCTTTATAAATTGGCCCTTGAATGAGCTGTTAGACAAGATCATTACCAGCCCACCAATCGAACCTAAAATTTATTGTACTTCCATTTCCAAAACAGCAAAACCCCCTTTAATTGATGGGTTAATATCATAAATAATACAAAAATTTTAACAAAATATATAATTAAATATCTAAACTTTAAAAGGATAATATCGCAAATGGTAATCTGAACTTAGACAAAATATGCAATTAGATGCATAAACTTTAAAAATAATCAATTCGGTACTTAAACTTTAAAATTGATCAATTTGATATCTAAAAAACTTTGAAATTGACAAATTTGATACTTGAAAAAACTTGATGGAGGTGCTGCTAGCAAGCACAAAAGTTATCTTAAGTACTAAATTTATCAATTTCAAAGTTTAGGTACTAAATTGATCAATTTCAAAATTCATGTACTAATCATATATTTTATCAAATTTAGGTACCATTTGTAACATTAACCAAACTTTGAAATTATTCAATGTAGTACCTAAATTTTGAAATTGATCCATTTAATATCTTAAAGAACTTTTCGTATATGTCAATGGTACTTTCATTAATTTCTTTGAGGTACTAAATTGATCAGTTTTAAAGTTTTTCAGGTATCAAATTGATTAATTTTTATATTTAGATACTAAATTAATTAATTTCAAAATTCAAATACTTGATTATATATTTTGTTAAAGTTTGGACACCATTTGTGATATTATCCCTTTATTTGATCTATTGCTAGTTAGTTATCTATCAATTCATTACATAGGATGACACTGGAACGAGGACCTCGATTTGTGTGAGATCTTTTAAGCAATAAATTTTACATAACATATTTTAGCCCATTTAACTTTCCTTGGTTTCCATTCGTATCTTGTTTTAATTGAAGACGCTTTATTTCTTATTTCTAAGTTTTTCATTCCCAGACCACCCTCTTCTTTTGGTTTTGTTATTACATCCCGTGAAATCCAATGTATTTTGTGCCCCTCTTGAGTCCCTTGCCAAAAAAATTCCTTGTGAGACACTCTACTTTCTACAATGTTTTCAGTGCAATAAGAGCCACATGCATTTAATAAGCCGGGGTAACTTTAACACAGACTTCGCTAACACTACTCGACCAGCCATACTTAGATAACATCCCTTCCATCCACTTAATTTAGCTTGAGCTATTTCAGTTAGAAATTGTACATGATCCGACTTTGGCTTCAACCCATTTTCTAGAAAAAAAGCCTAAATATTTAACAAAGGACCACACTTGTATAAAAGGAATTATATGATTCAGCTCTATTTTCTCTTCGCGACCAACATTACTTGAAAAATTACAAAGGACTTTTCCATATTAATTGTTAACCCCAATTCCTGAATAAATCTTTTTGAGCTCTGCATGATGATGTAGAATTAAACTTATTTTCTTTTGCTAACAAAATAATATGATCTACAAACACAACGTGGGAAATTATATAATCCTGCAACCAAAAACCTAAAGGTACCCAATTACCTTATTGTATTTTAATTTCAATTTATCTACTAAAGAATAGTAATCTTAATATAAAGAAGGAAATGTAGGATCCTCTTACCTTAACCCTCCACATGGGTAAAATTTTTCTATAGCTTGACCATATATTAGCAACTCCATCGATGAGGTTGAAATACAATTATCAATCAATTTAACCCACCATTCTGGGAAATTTAATTTCATGAGCAGCTAGTGAATATAATCCCACTATTGTATTATATGCCTTTTGAAGATCTAATTTGATAATAATCCATTTGGCTTTATAATTCTTTTTCTGAAATGATTGAAGAATTTCATTTACAAAAATAATATTATTCAAAGCTTTTCTACACAATATAAACCTTGATTCTACTGGATGAACTACTTCATCAAACTTATTCCTCAACCTATTTACTAAAAATTTTGTTACAATGTTATATAATGTTATGCATAAACTTATTGGCTGAAATTGTTTCTGTTGATCCCGAAAAGATAACCAAGAGAGGGGTGAATTGGTTATAAAAATTCCTTTAAGAATTTGAAACAAAAAAAAATCCACGCCTCTTGATTATGTTATAAAATGGCTTTTGATCTTTCTTAAAAGATGAAATTAAAGAGTTAAAACTTTGAATCAACATAGCGGATCAAAACAAAATATTCAAGCTCACGAAAAATTGATTTTAGGCTTAAATGGTTTCTTCTTGAAACCTTCTGAGGTACTCTCTGACTCAAGAACAATAACTATACTACTCTCTGCTTCACCTTCTGACTCAAGAACTCATGCAACAAACAAAATTTAAATTGCACGAAAATAAAAAAGAGTTAAGAGAGAGAGAGAGAGATGCAAATCGAATTATAGAGGTTCCGTCTTGAGCGTCAATCCTTTCTTCCAGCTCTAAGCCAGGGTCACCGGTAATCCACACCGATTTTGTTCCACTAATCCAATTAATGAAAATTGTTACAAGAAGTTCACAATTCACTCAGCTTGATTCTCCTAAACAATCAATCTACTGAGCCTACTTGTAACTCTCAAACACTCAAGCAATGAAATTAACCAAAATCTGAGGAAAATAATAAAAAATCCTCGAAAATATTGATATGAAGAAGATGAACAGTGAAATAAAAAAGTTTCGCTCTTTTAATCCTTTTTCTTTTTCCAAGATGTTGTTCTCTATGTTGTTGTATCTTCTGATTTGAAGCTCCTCGTTTTTATTTCGTTTCCTTCAACGGTCAAATTGATAGGTTCAACTTCCAGATCATCTTCATTTCCTGAAATTTCGAAAAGATGGAGGATGACGAGATGCTCTGTTCCTGACTTCTCGTTAACAATATCCTTCCAAGTTTATCTTCATGATCCGCCTTGCGTTTGAATTTAAACTTCTGCTAAGCTTCCATAAGATTGAAATAACTTCAAATTGCATAAAAATCTCAAGTAAAGAATTCAAATTATTCTTTCGTTGAGTACATCTGGTACTGTTCATGTTTTATTTCTTCAAGACCGTTCATCAGATTTTTCGATTCTAATCTGATCTTGGACAAGCTCTATAATTCCTCGCATGTGTCTTATACTTCATTTATGTTATGTATACTTCTTTTATTTTCTCTCACGCAATTCGAACAAAATATAAGTAATTTAAAAATCAACTTGAATTGTCATAATTAGATTTAAATTCGTAAATTGAAAAACCCCGTGGATATTGAACCAACTTTTGTGGAACAGATTGAATATATTTCCCAAATATATCCAATCATTGGAGCTAGGTCTTCAATAGATCGATTACAAATTGTTTTCCTTCATAATTGGATATACCGCACCTTCTGATATTCCTTCTTATATACCTTCTGCCTTGGTTTAAGAACTTGTTCATAAGCAATGTTCCTTCTGCCTAACCTTCTGAGTATCCTTCTGATTTTCGCAAAGAATTAATTTCTAATCTTCTTGATAAATTTTCTGACAAACACAACTCAAAACAATTGTTATTTCATTCTTTTTGTTATCATCAAAATCCATAATCAAGAGAAACCAACAGTTTCACCATTTTTGGCCCTTGATCCTTCGAAATCAGTAGCACTTGTGTCTAATTAAATTACAAAAGAATATGATTTGCTTGAAAAATCTTCTTAATCAGTAGTTGTACTATATTCGCCACAAAATCCTAACAATTTTTTTGGAAAGAAGCATGCAATCCATCCTTTCCAGGTGCTTTCCAAAAGCCAATGGATTGTAATGCTTTATATATTTCAGCATGTAGCTCTTAATCTAGCTCAATTTTTCAATCCTTAGAAAAACCATATTGCCAATCTTGTGAACAAAGACTCTAATATATACACATTGTTGTTTTCCCTATTAAAATAATTTACTTAAATATTTTCTAAATATCTCCTTTATACCCTCTTAATCATATATCCATTCACCTATGTTATTTTTATGGGAAAATTACAAATTACACCTCAAAACTTCTACTTAAATGTGGATTCACCTTTTGAACATTCGAAGAGAGCTTTTTAACTCTTTAAATTTTTAAAATTTGGCATGGTTTAGGACACTTAATATTATCTATTAAACAAAATAGGGAGAGTTGCAAAATACTTCCTCAAACTTTCATCTTCTGTCTTTTTCCAGATTCATGAAAAGCGTTAACTCTATATAATTGTACTAATTTTTGAAAGTTTAAGGGATCAAGCTCACTTTAAAAGTTGATGAGGTAAATCCATACCATAAGAATAGTTCAAGGGGATAACTTACAAATTTCTCTATTTTTAATTACTAAAATACGATTTTCTCTCTTTCTATCATAATAATAGCATGATAATATTTAGCGTTTCTTTCTCCATCCTATATCCACTTGACGTTAGATTTCATTTTTTATAATATTTTGTTCACTGAAATAAAATAAGGCTGGAAATGTATAACAATTCCTTTATTTTATGATTAAGGGCATTTTTTAGGGGGAAAAAAAGATGTTATTATAAGGAATAGTAAATCTTCTGATAAAGGGAAGGAATAAGGATTTCTTATCTATTTCATGCATAATACACATTCTTATGATAAAGTATTTTACAAATCAAAAGAAAGAATAACTATTTAATAATAATAGAGACAGAATACCAATTCAATTCTTGTCAACCAAAATGCAATATAAGAGTTTATATTACTGCATCCATTAAGAGCCCTATGTTCCGGCCAATGATCTTAGTGGGTCTCACGGAGGTCTGTTGGGCATATAGAATTTTCAATTGTTTAAAATTAGCCAATAATAATGAATGTCGATCCCCACAATTGAGATTGCTTTCAACTTTAAAGAGAAATTAACTGAGGATTTCTGCTGTCCAACAGCAACATCGACTCTTCCCAATTAACTGAGGATTTCTGGCTGTCCAAGGAGTCTGTCCTGATTATTTTGTGCGTTATGACCTTTAGCATTTTCTTTCACCGTTTCATCAATGCATATGGGCGTATTTGATCTAAAATAAAGAGCCATTGGTATCAAGGTAATAAACTCATTGATGGAAATGATTGTAAGAGTGGTTAGGGTCATGTAAATTGTGCCCTCTGCTTTCGAAATAGCCACATGTATCCAAGCCACTTGATCCAAATTTCCTCCGGACTTTTTACCACCGATAACTAGATGCATTTGCTTATATCTTGAACATGCGAAATTGCTTATCTATTGGTAGTATCTGGAGAATGAATGTGATAACGCTCTTTTGGTTCGCGTCCATATGGCAAGAAATTCTCTTGCCCAGTAAAGTAGGTACTTTAAATAGTTAAATCTCTATCCATTCAAAACAACTTTATTAAGCAATCATTTTTCACCAATTTCTATTGGCTAATATTTGCTGCATAAAAAAAACTTACCGTGTGTTTGCATTTTTTTCTTTTGTTTATTTTTAGGATCTGTTTGAATTGGCTGATTTTTATCTGTATCGTATGTATATTAGATACGTATCTATAACTTATCTGTATCATATTTATATTGTATTTTTTTTATCTATTTATGAGTCAAATTATTAGTTTTTCATCTGTATCTATTTTTTGATAAATATCTATTTAAAAACGATAAAAATATAATACAAAAATAACCAAAATAATAATAAATAAACAAATAAATCAAATAGGACAAAATTTTTATAGCTTATCTAGCCATGTGTTTTTTTAATAGTAATTAAAATATCAATATCATTTTATATAAATTAGAAATTTTTACTGTTAATTTTTAATGTACTTTTAAACTATGTTCATACTATAAACATCCAAAGGTTTTTTAAAATAGCTAAATAACTCTCGGGATGTAATTTAGGATGAAGTGGAGAATTTCTTAGTAGAAAAAGATACTTAAAATGCTAATGTGGCACTTTAATTAAGTCCTTAAGTAGTCAAGGGATAAAAATGTGCTAAAACCAACATTATCAGCAAGTCCTCGGCATAAATCTCAAAATGAAGAACCCACATTGAGGCCCTTGTGCAATAAGCCATGATTCCTTAAAAATTTCAGGTCCTACGATAAGAACCCAAAAAGCTGTCACACGCACACAAATACATATATTACTTTCAGGGTTTCTTCTGTATAATTTATATTTTGTGGGTCCATAAATAATATAAATATATGTTAAGAAGCTCATTTTAAGAGTTTAAAGAATAAAATTAAAAGTTTCTTATAAGAGAGGATTTTTTAAGACGTTTATGTAACATTTAAGAACTCTAAATAGGGTCTTCAAAATAAAGGAAACCATAGATGAAAAGTTTTAAAAATTTGAGAGTTAAAACTTATGAGCTTCATCTAGTATTAAATTTACTTATTAGCAAATGTGACACAATAAGTATTGTCCAATTTAGTCGTTAAGATTATAATTATAATATTAAATACTCTTTATCAAGCCTAGATTTTTCATTTTCAGTTCAATTTTTTTTAATTCGATTTGTATCAAACTTTAACTCATTTGTTGCAAACCCTCAACTAAGAACTGAAAAAAATATATCATTTTACAAATTGTAAAGAGTTATCACCTGACCACAGTCTAGAAAAATACAAGTTAGGATCAATAAGTTGGTTGATCCTAATTTAGCCATGAGTCTACAATAAAAATTAATTTTAAAATTAGTTTTCAAAATACCATAAATCCTTAAGTTCATGAGCTATCTTATTAAAATCATGTGACTACCACTTTAAAATCCTTTGGTTAAAGTTTGCCCTTTTAATGCCCTAAAATTTGTGGATGTCAAAAGTATTAACAAAGTTTAGTACTTTATCAAAATTTATAAATGAATGAGGTTATTGTGCACATTTTTATATAGAGTGTACAAAATCAAGTTAATAATTACAAACATAAGGGGAAGGTTTTTAGTTTTAAGTCGCCTCGAAAGTACCTATATACCTGTTAATCAAGATGAGACAATTATAGTTCTTTTACAAAAACTAAGTGTGTTGGTATTTTTGATAACTTAAACTCTTTTCACTTTAAGTTTTCTTAAATTTTAAAGTTTAATAAGAAATAAGTTTTAAAAATGTGATACCATGAGCTACGAACTTAATTTCATATATACTTAAAAATATATTTTTTTTTCTAGTTGTAAAAAAATCATCATCATCATTGTCATCGTCGTCGTTATTATTATTATTATTATTATTATTATTATTATTATTATTATTATTATTATTATTATTATTATTATTATTACATAACATAAATTTGAAAAATTAAAATATTAATTTTTTTACATGCATATCATACATATGTTTCTACTTGCCAGATTTTATTCACTTATTAATTTTTTATTTTTATTATACCATTATTTATTTACATAGTATATATGACAGAATTTACAAGTTTTTAATTTTATTTTCTTCATTAATTAAAAAAAATATAGTAAAAGAGACTTACCTAGATTCGAGACTCAGCGGGTCGGATGGAGTAGGAGGATCGGGTTGGACTTCGGATCACAAAAGAGAGGGGCAGCAGGTGGTGCCGGATGGGGTGTTCCAATCGCGATTTCGGCCACAGGTGGTGTCAGAAAGATCAAAATGGAGATGCTAGGAATTAGTGGTACCTGTTCGTCTTAGTTATGTCGTAGGTAGTGGTTTCTAACATAACGGGGGCAGTCGACGGTGGAGCTGCTGCTGTAGTGGATTCCAACGACTCCAAGGATCAATCAAGCTACAAATTCATAGCTTAACTTGAAAACTTTTGTATCAACCAAATCAACGATTTTGCCTAAAATCTTCAAAATTGAAGATTTTGGTTTTAAAACCATAGCTTCTAACACAACTTAGAATCAAGCTTTTTTAAGTGAGTTTTTGTGTAATTGTTGATGTTAAAGATTTGTTCCTCTTTATAGAATTAGAGCTCGAACAAACATGGAAAATCAATTTATTGCTTTAATCAAAATCACAAATTAAGGTTTCAAATGATACTTCTAGAAAGCTTCATTATGCTTTAATTCGACCAAAATCATCATTAAGTTTTTCCGCGTTCAACCTGTTTGCAAATCTTTAAGTTAAATTTTGACCATCATAAGCTATGAATCAAGACCAAAAATTAGTCTCGATTTGTAGCATTCCATGTGTAAAATGGACTAATTAAGTTTGAATAGATGATTTCTTGATTACAATGCAATGTGTGTGTCTTACCATTAAGTATTGGCATGTTTCTCATTTTCACTTGCACATATATTACATTTAGAGTTTGAGCCCAATTAAATAAGTAACCCATGGTAGGCCATTTAGTTGAGTCCAAAGCTTTTTTATAATTAAAATTAATATTATATTAAGCCTAAATTACTTTTTATTTAACACTTTGAACCTACTATACATATGTTATATATTTATTATTTTATTATATTATTTTTTATTATATTTATTTATTTAAAAAAATCTGTGGGCTTAAATAATATTTAATTATATTATGAATTAAAATCTTAATGAGAAAAAATAGGGAGCCTGCAGTTTTAAAATGTTAATCATAACAAGTAATGTTTTCTACTAGACAAGGATATCCTTAATGTTCGGAAGTTACATCACAACAGATATACTGCAATCCATCAGTTTATGTGAATTTTAGATTCCAATGCGATTTTCTTTCTTTATTTCTCTTCTTGTTAATGCTGTCCTAGTGATCTTATTATTTTTTTAATATGCAACCAAATGTATGCTAGCGTGAACTACGTGCCACCTTCGCGTTGTAACATTATGGTTCTAACCTGTGTACAGAATATACAGACCATACTAATAATAATGAAAAGATGAATCTAGTACCTACGCTATTAAGTGAGGTTAGTCGACACCATTTTTGTTTGGAGAAAAGTTCTTGTCAAGGCCATTGATAAGATCCTCCATGCATGATCGATAAGTCTCCATGCCAGGGACTAGCCCGGCTAGTTCTATACCTACCTTCATCCACTTCTTTGCCACATCGATCTGACCAAACCGGACTGGAATGGTAGCTCGATTCCATGCAGTAGTAGCAAGCCATTTTCCCTCTACCAATGGATACTCACCTTCTTTCAATCCTACCATTATCCTATACGCTTGCTTGTACATGCCATAAACCGCATCATCATCTGTATCGCCCTTGTACCGGCTTGTCACTGCTATCAGGTTGCGAAGGATAAGAGCCACATTTTGGTAGTCTGGTGAAACAGAGGAAAGCAGTTCCGAGAGACAGTAATTTAAAGCAAAAAGGGCAACTTCAGGATTCGACCGAGGTCCCTGAGCCGCAGAAAGACCTATTTGAAGAAGATGTATAGGATTATGCTCCTTTGAACTAGCAAAACTCTTTACTATGAGTAATTGAGATCTTGAATCGTTGATCCTTCCATGGATTTCATATGAAGTTATGGTGTGTATATAGTAATATTCAGGCTCTATGGTTGCAATATGGTCATCATCAAGTTGCATCCTCATTGAGAATGCTTTCAGAATCTGCATCCAGGCATATTGCTTACAGTCAGATAAGCCAAGTCATAGGCCCAAAATTCAGACTTGGAAGCAGCATCGAAGTAAATGCAGTTCATTTATTCACCAAAATTCAAATATGTGAATTATGGAAGAAAATTGCAAGGATATCATACTTCCAAAACAACTAGAAGAATACACACCTTTCCTGCTTTATCAAGTTGCTCAGCTGCTTGTTTTATTTCTGCATCAAGAAGAGTAACCTTCTTTTGATTTTCTGAAGCTATCATTGCAGATACCATTAGGATTAAAGATTTGCAGACCATGATGTTGTTATCATCGACCTCACCTTCAATTATAAGTCCATAAAACTCCTTTGCCAATTTGAAAAATTCAGCACATGATTCCAAATTCTTATTCTTCCTACAATCAGTTCCCGAGTTCCATGAAATCATAGCAAACCATTTCACTTCACGTCTTGCAACCTCACCTTTCCCAAAGAAGTTCTCGTATCCAACTTCAGATGCCCTACTGAGGCATGCCTCAAAAATTTTAGGACTTCAGACTTGTTTACGGGGTCTTGAGTGAGAATTGTGATTAGTGTGCGTAGGATGACAACTTCAGGCTGTGGCATGGTTTTTCCTGAGACGTAAAAGTTCAAGAGATTGGACAGTGCAGCAGCTGCAACAGGAAGAGCATGGCAGGCGACAGCTTCATGAGCTGACAATGAGAGGAAGTCTGAAGTGAAGTCATGGCAGCTGGCCATGGCTTGAATCTGGTCCGAAGCAGCAATGTGGTTTTTCTTTTGCAAATGGATCTTGAACTGCATTAATGAAGATAAATAAGATGCTAATCCAAAATTGGATGAATGGTTATTTGAGTAAGAGTAGCTGACAGCAACCATGAATAGCAATCACCTTGAGAAAAGCACAGGTTATGTTTGGTTAGCTGCAGAAACACACAGATAAATCACTAGTTACTTGCAGGTAATATATCACCATAAAAGATGAAGAAATTGGTGTTGATCGCTAAGAACACCTTTTCTGCTTCGTTTGCATATTCCTCAGCTCGATCACGCTGAGACAGGCCAAGGTGGCATAGACACAAAACCCTGAATCCCTTAGCTCGACTTAATCTGCTCTCTATGTCATGTGAAACATAAAGCAATGATTTCTCAAACATTTCTGCACTTGTTTCATAATCCTTTGTTCGAAAATGATCTGCAGCACTGCAAAATAAATATGAAACGATTTTTCTTATGACATTGAGGCAGAGATTAAAGATAACTTGAATATTTGGCTTAAGAGAACTCACTTATTATAGTGTCAGCATATGCATTGGCTTTTCAACAGTATAAAAAGTAATATACATGCTTCATTGATAAGTCTGAGAGCTGGAAATAGAGGAAGTAGATATATCTACATACAGTTGCACGGCATACAGAAAATCCATCATGATTAATTACCATTAGTATTATTATATGGCATATTCTGGTTATGTTATGGCCTAGGTATGCAGTTAAATTTCCCTGCCTAGCTATCTCTGCTTCTCGATTCTTGCAAACAGTGACTATTACAGTGGACTAGCAATTCATTAACAACATGCTAGCCTCGGGTTTCAGCAATTCACATGGTGGTCTCTTAGACATAAGAAAGCTTAGGCTTGTTGCTAAACCATGGAACCACAAATCAATTTTAGTTCATCACAGAAAAGAATATTGAAAAAACGCAATAATCTTACTAATTCCACAGCATAGCATGCATTACTTTCCTCTCCATCGCGGTAACATCCCCAGCAAACAGTCCTACCACTCTTTCATCCGAAACCAACTCTGCCACAACCTTTGCCCTCACTCTTGCCCCCTCACTTCCCCCTTCAATCACCCTACGCACGATTCGAATTGCTGAACTCGCACTCACATGACACCTCCTAACAGCCCCAAAAAAACTCCCTTTGCTGTCTCTACACCTGCGATCCCTACACCTGGAAATACTCCTCCACTGCAGAAACCCAAACCCCTTCCGGAATCCCCTTGTTCCCAACCATACCTCTCAATTCCTTCTCAGCATCATTAAACCTCCCTAAACCTAACCAAGCTTTCATTGCTAAAACCGGAAGACACGGATGATCATCTCTCTCTCCTCCATCTTCTCCTTCTCTTAAAACCCTAACACACTTAATCACGCTCTCGAACTCCTCCATTTGCAAATGCACTGCAGCAATAAACCTTAGGGTTTTGGACTTGAGTGCCTTGAGATCGATCGTCTCTTGGCGTGTCCTCGCGGTACTAAATCCTTTCTCACACAACTCCAATGCATCGTTCATTAACTTCAACGCTTCTTTGAATCCTCCATTGCTCTTTTCTCTCTCCATTGTTAACATATTCTTCCCAAATGTTATGTATTGACTTGCTAGGGCTTTGTAGTGATCGGACGATCCGAATAACAAACTTTTCGCACGATTTAGCATCGTAATCGCAAGAATCGGATCGGAAACCTCCCACGCCGTCCGCGATCTAGCAAGATTCAAATCTAAAAGCAATTTTCTCTCTCCTGTGTCCGTGATCGAACGTAAATCGATCTTCGATACAAGCTCCGCCGCTTTCTCGAAGCAATTCGAAGCGAGATCGTACTTCTTAAGCAAGTGATAGACCGTACCGGTCTTGTAATAGAAGAAAGCGGTTTTGATTCCCGGAGACGGGACTCCATTGACCTCGCCGGCGAGAAGGAGCATGTCAGCGGCGACATGCCGGAGTTTAGCCTGTTCGGACGCGGCAGTTGTGGTGGTTTATTGGAGGAGGATGAGAGGATGGAAGTGGCGTTAGAAAGGTCGACACAGGCGTTCCAGAGAAGGTAACTGAGTTTCCACAAGTGAAGTTTCAGAGATTCAGGAAAAGGAGCGAGTTGATTCAATTGAGTAAGGGATTGACGGAGATTGGAAGCGAGTTGACTCGGTTCGGAGGTGCATTTTGTGGTTGTAATGGACTTTTCAAATTGTTTGATGAGTGATTCGATTTGTTTGAGTATGGAATTGGAGTGTTCTGGTATGGTTTCGTTCTGGAGTTGCCGGAGCTCCGGCGTGGAGATTTCAGAGATTCGCATTTGATTATTTAGTTTCTTTCTTTCTTTTTTGGCGGGAAATTGTTGAAGATGTGAAGTTGTTCGTGCGAAGGTTTTGAAATAATTTTGTGATTTTCGTGAAAAATATTCAATAAGTAATTTTTATATATAACCACACTAGCCACCCATGTTGGCCGTGCAAATTTAACAAAACTATACACATTAAGTAATGATTGATTATAATACACAATAATTCTTATAAAAAAAATATGTTAAATAAAAAAAACCGCTAAAGTTGATGTAAAATATTGATAATAAAAAACTACATTGGTATCTGTCCTTCTAAAAAAATAACATTCACAATAAAATTAATCATTTTGCAATTCTTTTATCTTCGAAGTTATGTTTCTTTTTTTTTTTTTTTTTATCTCTCCGAAAGAAAACTTAATTCATTAGCTAAAATGTGAAGAGGAAATACATGACATACATGATAGCCAACTTTGCATCTATCATATGCAAGCATCATTATAGGACTAGCCCTTTCACACAAAAGGTGAACATGTTTATTATAAGCATAGAAGAGTTCTTACTTGGAGTTCTGAGACAAAATATTAGACACATCAAAAACATTATCAAAAAGAACATTTGAGACTCCTTTCAAAAAGCTTGCAGCAGGATCCTGGGCTATGCTATTTGCATACTTAGTCATCCACTGTATCATCCACGCCTGGGAAGATCATATTGAAGACCTGCAATATATAAGATCAAGTGGGATAAAATCACAATTAATATCCTCAAATTTAATCCACCGCATTGCCATGGTTCAATCAGTTTTAATAACAAGCTTAGGATATTTAGGTCTTTTGCTATCCGCATTCCCCACAAGATAGCTTTAATTTCAACTTCAAAAAGGGATGCGAATCTAGCTATTTTAATGAACCCTTTGATTACTCTACCCCTGGAGTCCCAAATAATGCCCCCTAGGCCATGTTAATGTCAGATGAGAGCGATGCATCTGTATTAAGCTTAATGCAATCTTAATCAAGAGGTTGCCGATGGCATTTCGCATCATAGTAGGAGGGATTACATTTGAAGCTTTTCTAGGTGGCCTAAAATTCTTTGACTAGGCATTTGATAGTTTGAGTTAAAGCTGCATTTTCTGCATATTTGAAGGCCGATTATTTCTCTCTATCCAGATATTCCAAAGGAAGAAGCCCAACTAAGTCTGTGGAGGAATTTCCGTGCTATCCCATTTCTTTTTCCTTAAGACTTTAGGATTGTACCGCATCCATTCCTCAAAAACTAAGGAAGAGCTAAAAACATTTGGGTCCCTGCCAAGCTCCTACCAATTAAATCTAGTCCACAGACAGAGAGTGAAGAGATGATGGTTTGTTTCTTGATGCTCATTACAAAGGATGTAAAGACATACCTCTATTCAGGAGACTTTCTCTAGTGGGCAATCCCCTATTAAAGCATCTCTACAGGAAGGAACGAATTTTCAAATAGACTGGGATTTAGCAAAACCATTCCTTTTCATCTGTGTTGAGTTCATTTTCCATACTGCAACATTTCTTATATGCTTACTTGATGGTGAGCTGATCATTAATTTCTCTATTATAGCACCAAACATCTTCGTTATCACCATCCCGGTCTAAGGCATACGCCCCCATCCAATAGGAGTAGGCAAAAAAACCAATCGAATCAAACCAATCTGTAATCAAACTAAACCAAACAAAAAATATTGTTTTTTTTTAATAATTTGATTGAAAAAAATTTCAATTCGAACCAATCCATAAATTTATTGTTTTTTTTAGAAGGTAAACCAAACCAATCTGTAAAACTGAACCAAACTGTTTTAGAATAATATAATAATATTTTACTCATAAGTCATAACTATAGATTTTTTTTATTATAATTGATTAAAGGTCATATATGTTCATATGATTGCATTTAATATTTATTATTTGATGAATATTGATTTAAATGAACTTATTCATTTTTAAATTTATTTTTTAGACTCATGATATATATATATATATTTTATTGATGATGAACTATTTTTTTAATAGTTTTTAACTTTATAAAGTATGAAATTTATTTATTTAGTTATAAACTCTTATTATGTATTAATTGTTTAATGTATTTTGTCAACGGATCATTTTATTTGTCGATGAATTTTGTTGGTAGATGATTTTTTTAGTTTGGGTAAATTTATTGGTAGATGATTGAGTTGATGATTCTATTAAAAATTATGAATTATGACTTATTATGTTTCGGTTAGTGAATGTATTTTATTGGTGGATAACTGATTTTATAGAGAATTATATACTAAAAGTATGATAAATTCATAAAGTATTTTATGTTGGTTTATAATATAGACTTTGTAAAGTAATATAAATATTTAAGTATCTACACTAAAGTAAAAAAAAAAAAAAAAAACTAGAACAAAGAAAACTTTTTAATTAGAATTTTGATTTAATCCATTATCAAAACCGAACCAAACCGTTATTTAATGGTTTAAAAAATTTCTAATCCAAACCAAACCATTACTTAACGGTTTGGTTTGAGATGGAAAAAAAAAAAAAAACCAAATTGATCCTTGCCTACCCCTACCAACCAAGATTCAAGTTGCATATCAAGCGGGTAACCAATAAAGGTTTCATTCTATGATCCGTTGTCCATCCATGCTTGAGTTGTAAACCCCTAAATTTTTCATAACTCTTAGAAAATAATTCTAAATCTAAAATTCGAGATCAAAACTCTAAAACCAACCCAAGTTAAAAACTGAACTCTATAAACTCTAAACAAGATCAAATATGAATTTCATAACCTTAAGAAAATGAGAACCTTCAAAAATAAAATGGGAAATATAATAATCATCTGATTCAAATCCATAAGCTAAACAATTCATCTATTTAATCCTTATCACATAAATTGTGAAAGTACGCCCAAATATTATTTAATGATAAAATTATAAAACCTTAGACCCTTCAATGAGTTTTAGAATAAAAAATTTAAAATTAAAACCAAAAGTCAAACCAAGTCTACATATAACATTAGAAGCCCTAAACTCGATTAGATAATCCTGAGATCTATAAAATATCAAATAAACCATAAAATAGAGTAAACTTAATTATCGAACAAAAAATATAGTATAATCACGAACCGCTAAGATTTTACATATAAATTTTTAAGTCAAAATTGAAATCGGAATTCTAAAAGTCAACTAGATCAACAACAAGCCTTAGTGAGATTAAATCCAACAATCCCATACTCGAAACCCGAAAATAATAAGAATGAGATAACCTTAGATTATAGACCAAAATAATGTGACACAACCTAAAGAGGTCAGTTTCGTCAAAAATTCGCGCGTTTTAATCTCGAACAGAAGCAGTTTTCAAACTTAGGGTCCCAGCATGCAAAAAGGTGAAAATATTCCGACAACATATCTAGACTCGTGATTAGATGAGGAATCATAAAATATTAGTTATAAAATTTTTCGGATTCTAAAAATATCAAATATAGCCCTTTTAAGCGTATTTTCATTACTACGGGTATTTTATTTGTCTAGTCTACTATTCATTTACTATTCACTACTATTTATTACTATTTCTCTATTTCTACTTTTTCTTACCATCTAGTTTTACAACTTACACACATATCTCTTACAATTTTCATTTCCACTTACAAAACTTTTCTTATACTTTATTATTTTTCTTTATTAAAATTAATTTCTTTTCACTCACTCCCCCTCCTCTCTCTTAAGGTCTGTGCCAATCTCTCTCCCCCTCAATTTCTTTTCTTTTTCAATGTATTTTATTATATCTAATTTTCCTTTACTTTTCTCTGTAAATACTACCTCTCCCTTCACCTCTTTTACACATCTCATTTTACATACCAAAACTCTATCAAAATCATTTCTCAACTTTTCTTTCTAACAATTTGTTCTCGAACACTCTCTTTCTCTCCATCTCATAAAACATCCATTTCTCCTTAGAAAGCCTACTAAACACATCATCCAATTGTTTCTTCCATCATCAATCCTTCATCTACCTTAGGTAAAAATTCTAAAATCTCTCTTTTGTTCGTGTAACATAACATGAACAATGTGTGTGTTTTGATTCTATGTAAATCCCCATGATACCAATGCTAGGGAAATGGAATCATGAAAACAATATGTTGTTCATGTGTGCTCTTGTTATATCATATTCATGCTTCTAACTTAACTCTTTGTATGTTATTATGTATAAATATATATATTTATTTATTTAGGGCATAATGCTTACTAATCTAACTCTTTATTATTTCATGATTTTATTTTATGCTCTTATTTATTTCTTGCTAATAAATAAGACTAGGGCCCCTAGCTTGTTGGGACACTGGCCATGCTCCTTCGTAGGGAATCCACATTGCTTGAGGAATACAATCGTAGGTTCGGACCTGTAAGAACAGAATGCTTTAGGCGAGTGCCTGGGGACTAGCAGCAAAAGATCAAGAGGACCTTCATCAATAATTCCCTAACCCTTAATATGGAATGCGTAAATCCATTCTATGTATAGATTCTAGATAACTATACATACATGTGTTCTTCATGTGATTCTTTCATAAGCATAGATTTGCTTGACTAACCAACTTGTTTGTCTATGATTGTTGGTGCAAATGATGGGGATATATCTCATTAAGCATGTAGTAAGCTTACACTCTCATAGATTTTGTTGAAGTAGGTACGCTCGAGACTCGATTCAAGGATAGGACATTAAGGAATATTTTGGTGATTATTGAGCTTTTGCCAAAGTAGGAACATAAAACGAATTAACTTTCTTGAAATTTCTTTATGAGTAATATATGTTATGTTAATATTTGAAGATTACTAGAAAGTGTATTTGTGTTGACTTGAAGACATGGGGTATGCTCCTAAGAATTATAATTGACCTTATTTATGTTTCATGTTAAGTATTTCTCTTCCTTGTTACTTAACTGTTACCAAAGTAAATTGCACTACTCCGATGCGTTCCCTCTTATGTATTGTACGCCTTGCGCATGATATGAAGTCTTTGCGTAACTAAAAAGTCATTCATAGCTATGATATTGTATACAATGGACTACCATGTTTAGGGTACCCATCGGGCATGACATTAGTAACTTTGAGTTGCTCCATTTCTTTAGATAAGGGACTAGTAATGAACTTTCTGAGGAGGCCTCCCTCGTTCCACGTATCAAACCAAAAGGATGTTGCACGACCACACTTGAGTCTTATCATACCTAGATGGTAGACCTCCTCCAGGGTATTAATTATCTCTTTTGTCATTTTATAGCTCCTACCAATTCCCTATTTTCCTTTATATCTCCTCCTTTTTAGTTTTTTCCTTATAAGGTTGGCCCATGTTACTTTGGAGGCATGTATTTTCCACTCTAGGCATAAGGTGCAAGCCTTTTCTCTCTTCTTTAGATCTCAGCTTCCAATACCACCACTCTCCTAAAGTATGACTACCTTCCTCTAATTAAGGTCATGCCATTTGTTAGGTTCATTTTTGTTATTGAAGCCCAAAAAAAAATTTCAAATAATTCGTTCAGCCTTGTCCATAAACAATGCCAGGAGCGTTGTAGATTGTAGGATGTGTCTATCGCTCCTTAAAGGACAGATTTGATGAGAACCTGTTTTCAGGCCATAGATAAAAGGTTTGTTTTCCATTTAGCTAACTTTCTTCGAAGTTTCTATAGAATTTCTTCCAAGTGTTCTTTCTTGACATTTCCCCTTTTATCAAAAGTGATTCCTAAATACTTTCCTAGATCTTCCTTGCCTCTGAGGTTAGCTATGGTTGAAATTTTCTCCCTTAGGTTATGTGGAGTGTTTGGCGAGAAAATCACTAATGATTGTTGTAGTTTGTTTTCAGTCCTGCTGTTATCTCCAAATTTCTTAGGACATTCTGCATACGTTCTATAGTTTCAATGCTGGCTTCACTAAAGAAGATGAGATCATTAGCGAAGAAGAGGTGTAATAGATTTAGGTCCACTCCTTTAAACTTAAAGGTTTTCCACTAATTTATCTCAACACAAAGGTTGATCCATGTACTAACAACTTCTAAGGTGAGAATGAAGAGAAAAGGAGATAAAAGGTCCCCTTATCTTAATCCTTTAGAAGTTTCAAAAGGCCTTGACATGCCACCATTTAGGATAATAGAGAATGTAGCAAAAGAGAAGTAAGAAGCTACCAATTTGCACCAAGAACTTAGGAAATTAAGGTACAAAAGAGCATTTCGTAGGAAGTCCCATTCCAAGGTATCATAGGCATTTGCTAGGTTCGCTTATCAAACCATCCAGCCTGTTTTCCCTTTTTTATAGTTGAAATAATATATGATCTCTTGTAGGAGGAGGAGGTTGTCTTGGCTTAATCTTCCTAGTACAAAGCTAGCTTGCATAAGACCTATCAGCTGGTTTAGAAATGATCTAAGTTTTTCGATTGGAAGCTTCATGATGACTTTTAAATTGTGTTGCATAAGCTTATAGGATGGAAGTCATTCATGACTTTGACGCCCGCCTTTTTTAGGATAAGGATGGTGAGAGTCCTAATGTTTAGAAATTTTTCCAAGTTAAACGCCCTAGATGTCTTGGGTGACATCTTCTCCTACAATCTCCCAGCAATCCTGATAAAAGCCTGCATGGAAGCCATCAAACCTGGGTTTTTGTTTACTCTAATGATGAAAAGAGCTTCTTTAATCTTAGCACTATTTTGGTGAAGGGGTGAGGCTTGTCATCTCTTCTTCCAACAAAATTCTTCTAAGTAGATTATCTAGAAGAGGGTTCCAGCTAGGAAGAGAAGGTTTTGCTAGTTTGAAAATAAACGTAAGAAGTAGTCAACAATGTGATCTTCAATAAGGTATTGCTTAACAATCCATCTTCCTTGATAACCCTAAGATTCTTGATTTTTTTTCATCTAACAATGGCACCTTGATGAAAAAACTTAGTATTTCTTTCTCCAGAAATAATACAGTTCATCCTTTCCTTGTGCCATCATAGTGATTCCTCATTTTTTCAAAGGGAATCCCATTCTTCTCTGATGAAGTTTAGTTCATTCATATTTTGCTGCGTGTGGTAAGACCTCCATAGGCTCTCAATTTCATGCATATGTTTTATAAATGCCTTTTCTTGAGGCAGATAAGTCCGAATGTCTTTTTATTCCATTTCCTCAGCTTCATAGAAAAAGCTTCCAATGAGGATGGAGCACTGAGATTTAAGGAAGTCCAATGCTCCTGGACAAAAGACTTGAAAAGAGGGTGCTCTAGCTACATAGGTTGGAACCTGAAGGGCCTTAGTCTCACATTGTTACATCTTAGGGGATTGGTATTTTAGAGAATTGGCCTTTGATCAGAGCATAGGTGAGAGAGGTGTTGTAAACCCTGAGATTTTTCATACTAGTTAAAAATAATTAGAAATATAAATATAAAAATAAAAGGTTAATGTAGGAGTCAACAAAAACCCTAGATTAAAACTACATGTAGTAATGAACCCATATGTAGTCTCAAACCCTAAAACAAAGTCCCCTAGATAGTAATAAATACTAAAGACAAGATTTCTTAGTAGGTATCGAAAACTTAAGATATAAAAATAATTTAGATAAGATTTCAAATACATTAAAGAGTGAATAATCGATAAAGCTTATAGTTAGAAAATGATAATTTAAGGACGAACCGGTAGGGTTTTAAATACACAATAAGAACAAAAACAAATCCATAACTAACAATCTAAACTTCAAATAAATATTTGGATCACACTATTGTTCTAGTTAGTGAATTCTAAAGCTTTTAGAAGACTGAAATGAAAATTAGCCTATTAAGCTTAAAGAACCCTAATCGCATGAGATAAAACCCTAAAAATAATTAATCGTGTAAACTTTAAACAAAAGATAATCTGGAAAATTTGTAGAAGCATAAATAAATTTTCTAAGATAAAAAATCCTAAATAAATGACATATCTGTACCCATTTAGCTTAACAAACTACCTTAAAACTAAGATAATTAATTCAATAAATAATATTATATAAATTAATGACCATATTGATGCAAATTAGTGAAGAAATGCAGCTGAAATTTCCTCAATTTTTGCACAGCCGAAACCATCAACAAGTTGCCAAATTATTCACATTAAAGTCAAACAATTCAACACAACAATAAACCAAAATTGGCCACCTAAGCAGCTCATTAAATGTGAAGGAGAATCATGCATATTCACGAAATTAGATGAAGAATTATATCATTTTTTGGCCAAAAGTCGATGGAGCTACTACTTCCCTTTCCTTTATATATATTACTCCTTAATGAGCAAAAAAACAAGAAAATTTAACACACTTAAGCAGCCAACAAATACCACACAAAAAATAACTAAATCCGTCCTTCTTCTATACATAAAACACCCATAAACATAGCTCCATAGAATAGCTTTAACAAACACAAATACAAGCTTAGGGCAAGAGCAAGTAAAGGTAAGAAAATTTTGTTTTGAGTTAGTTTAAGTGTTAAACATTGTCTTAAATAATGTCTCTATTAACTTAGGTTCGTGCCAAGCTTAGGGGAAAGGTTTGGTATTACCATCACAGTTTAAACAAGGTAATATTCACTTCAAACCCTTACTATAGTCATTATATGCATAGAAACCATGAAAAAATCATGTGTAGTGATTCTTAGATGTTGTAGTAGAGATATATCACGTATAATACTTGTAAAGCAAGGAAAAACACTTGAAGTAGCTAAAATACAAATATAACATATATATATTATATATAGAAAAATAAGTTATGAACTGAAAAAAAAATGAGGAAGAAGATGAACAATGCCTACATCTACTCTATGCTGATGATGTAAGTGCCTAAAGCTGGCAGCGTACATGGATAAGTCGACGGCTTTTGAGATGGTGTGCACTGGAACAGAAGCTACGTAATTTTTTTTTTTACGTAAAATCAACGAACGACACAGCATATTCCCGACACTGGTGGCATACATTGTAACACTAGTGGCCTTGAGTCAGTGTACATTGGAACAAATGATACGAAAAATTTACACGAATACTGGCATCTGGATTTAATGCCAGCGGCATTGGATGCTGGCATACGTGCAATTTTACCCTGATGAAAATCTATTTCGTAACAGATTGTGTATGTGTGTGTGTGTGTGTAAGAGAAGAAAGAAAAGAAGAAACAAAACATTAAACTTAACAAATAAATAAATATAAATATTAGTATGTTTAATACTTGATTAAGAGACAAGCTTTAGTAGCTAGTACAAATGAAATACTTGTGTTTAATAAAAGATTAAAATTACGATAATTGTATTACATAGGTATATATATACAAGAATGGAAAACGTAAATAAGCTATAATTAAAGACAATGTGATATCCATAGATAACGGATAATAACATGAAGAAATATAAAGAGAAACACGATGAAAATAAATGATAGAAAATAAATATTAGTTACCATAAAGTGGTCGAGCTAACGAACAATATAAAATAAAAATGATGATAATAATAAAGTATTGAGTTATTAAATGTAAACTCTATAACTACCCAATGAAGATAAAATATCTTAATATCTAGACAAGCAAAATGAAAATAAAGATTAAATAATGAGAATCTGTTATCATAGCATCCTTACCCTAACAGACTAACATATGTAATAGAAATTAAATCAAATACCAATATAGGATACTTAAATGATTGATAGGATTTGCTTATACAGATATATATATATATATTTGATTAGTAATTATTTATTCTTTTAATAGGTGATATGATCAATTAGTGGATTTCGCTGAGGATTATTATGATTAGTCAAGATGAGCGGAAAGTAACTCAAATCTATTACATTGTTTGTGTTTGTAATTAATGGCACATAATGCAAAGATAATAATATGGTTGTTGTGGAAATTTATTGAGCATGTGTTATAAGCTGTTTGTTTGGTTGACAAACCAAGATAATAAAAAGTGATAATACAAATTGTTTAATGATTTGAGAAAAGCATGTTATATGTTGTTGTGTGTAATGTTTGATTACCATAAGTCAAAATAAAAATTAATGGCTTTATAATTAAAAACTATCATGCATTACACAAACTGCATTATTGTATATACTAAATGGGTGACAGCCTGCTACGTATTAGTATTTTGATTCTCTGTTGATGTTTGGTTTTTCTAAAATGTTAGTTCTTCTAAGATTATCTTTGTTCCGTCGGTTCCGCGGGAACTAAGTGGCAACGAATGACGCCGCCCTTGGTATCACTTTGAAATTACAATACTTAAGGAGTTTCTAAGGTTTGATGCAACAAATAGTCAGTTAAGATATCCTAAAATTAAAGTGATAATCCTAAAATGAGAAATCGTTAATTCTTCTATGTACTTAGTCTCTCCTAGGTAGGTGGATTATTAAGTAAATGTTCTTCAACCCTAAAAAGATGGTACAAATCTTTTTCCTGTTTGAATTCTAGATCATCCAAGCTTTTATCTGTGCATAAGTTGGATTGTTGGATTACATATTATTTGTTAATAAACTTACCTGATGCATAATATGTCTGATTATTTACCGAGCCCGTAGTTTTGCTCACACCCAAAAGACCTTTCAGGTTGACTCTACTGCCATGGCTAGTATCTTCTAGGAGCATGGCTTTAGTAAGACTTTAGAAGCTGAAAGATTTGGATAATTGGGATAAGTTGTTTACTTTAAACTTCTAGTTGTTATTTAGTTAATATTTGAATTATCAGTATATGTATTTCGGAGACTTATAGATTAGGAAGTTGGCTTGTAATATTATATTACTCTAGACTTGTGAAGATAGTTATTTTACTAATTTATGATTTACATGTATTTGTCATTTCTTATCGAAGCAATTAAAAGATTTTGTTGTTTAAAAATATGTCATTCTCTGAAGGTAAACTAGTAATAGTATACAAGTGTGGTATGTATGCTACTACTATGATACCCTCGGGGCATGACGAGTGCAAGAGCTTAGATTCTAGGAAGATGTCCAGCCACTTTTAGTTAACCCAAGTTCGGTATAGTCAAGCCTAAATAAAGTCTAAGATATTTTTTCTCATCTTCCTCAATGTAAAAGGAGCCGATAAAGCTAATGTCAATCATCCCACACTTGTTCATGCAACTTTGATAGAGGTTAACACACACATACCCAATTTCTCAAAATTATTCAAAACTTCATTGAAGTCACCAATCATCAGCAAAGGTTCATTAATGTGCTTAGCTATCAGACTTAAACTTTTCCAGAACTTTATTCTTTCAGAATAAAGGATACTAGCATAAATAGTTAAAATAAAAAGATTAGAAAGAGATCCACTAACCCAACGAAATAGTAAAGCTCCTCTAATACTAAGTAGCACCACCACCATTATTTCTCCCCATGCCACATAGCAACGATTTCTCCACTCATGCCTATTGCTTCAACACGATAAGAGTTGTCATATCCCAAATTAGCTTAGAGCTTTCCAACTGTTGTATTTCAATTCTAGTTTCAACTAAGATTAGCATATTAGGTAGGCACGTCCTCATGATTTCATCTAGAGCTAGCTTCCTCCACCTTGCATTCACTCCTTTAACATTCCAAAATACCCTAAAAGGGATGTTCTCAAAGCCAGCTATATTTTGCCATAGGGTTAGGATTATCTATAGATAACACAAAATGAACCCAGGAATGAGGAGACAAGAACGGATCTCTCATTTTGACAATATCCTCCTCTACGAGCATGGCCTTCATAGCTAGTGTTTCCTTCTTTAGGCTCACTATCTGGGGAATTACTGCATCCTTATTCATCACGATAACCATCGAGAAGACCAGGAGGTCCACGAGGCTTCTCTCTACATCATCATATCAAAGACAATTTCTTTTATTGTCTCCTCCCATTCCTTGAGGTAGTACCGTGAGTAGCTTTTATGCTGGTTATAGTATAATACCGATCTTTCCTTCCCTCATGGTGTATCGAACCATTTGATAACTGTTTGCAATGATCCTTCCATTTGGCACCTGGTATATGAAAGTTAGACAAGGTATCTGCATACCCCTCTATCTCTTCCAAATCCAATGAAATCACTTCTACCAAAGTTTTCATCCTTCTTTAACATTCTCCATGAGCTAAAAAGCTGACTCTTCCATGATCGAAGGATCTGAGGAATCCTAATGGAGAAGGCTGATAGCAATGCGAATGCTCTTTACTACAACCATCCTTATGGGCAAGCACTTTGACTTGGGTTGGCCTTTTTCCTCTTCCTCGTTTTTTGTTAGAAAGAAAAGCAACTGGTATATCTGAGAGGTTTTTGAGTCTTGTTATCTGATAAAGCTTGTGTAACGCCCTAACTAAAGCATTTTCAGTCCGCCACATGTCCTTATCATGATAGACGTACTAAGGCTACATTTATTTAGATTAACAAATAAATGTATCAGATATCATCGATATACTCTCAATAAGGTTACTTTAAACTTTATAACTAATAAGAAATAAACTGTCTACACATCATCAAAAACTATTTTTAACTCATCTTAACCATAATAAGAGAAAATCCTTACATACTAATAATCCTCAAAATAAACTAATCAAAATATAAAGTTTCCTTCTCGGATTATTGATATCTATTCTTAATTTTCAGCAAGATGGTCCAATACACTATCGCTTTCCCCATAATCAACGTATACGTCATAGCCCGTCAAGTTGTATACAATAGGATCTTCATCTGTACCTATAGAAATAAAGGATTGAGCAAAAAATGCCCAGTACACCAAACAAAAACCATATGCACATGATCATACAATAAACAATAACACATGCAACCCTAAATCTAATGCAACAAACACAACTTGTTATCTTTTCATTAGCCTGCATCCAACACAGTTTAGGAATATATGCATCTAATCCCAAACCTGGAGTAACTCATGACCCCGATAAAAGCCATAGTATAATAAGTATACATACATATATATATAGTTGCATTCCACAGTTAAGCTGGTAACGATCCTTAATCTACCAGAATCATCTCCAAGTGCAACTCCACTAGGGACAATGACACACAAGGATCATTGGGTTGCCAACATTAGTATCACACTCCTGCGTGGTCTTTACCAACCGTAGCTATTCACAACCAACATCGATTCAATTAAAGTCCGATATAATTAAGCTAGATTTATAAACTAATCCTACAAGCACAAACAATCAAACATGATAAGGTCATACCTAGATTTGCTTTCAACACTCTAATCCACCAATAGAAACTTCTAATAGAATAGGAACCCTAGTCTCACAAGTATTCCTGACCATCAACATATTTCACATCAATTTCAATTGCAACTACAGTATTAAACCTAACCCTAAATTCCATGATCTTACTCAAAAGATCTATAACCCTAATCATAAACGCACCAGTTTTGTTTGTTCTCAACACTACAAAACCTTCAACACAGTTCCTCTAAAGTTCCTAGTTATCTCCACAATTCCTTCAATACAAATATACAATCTTTAATTAATAACACAACTACAAAAGATTACAACCTTAGATCTACAAAGATAGGATAGATCACTTACCTAGAACTTGTAGATTTCACTTGCAATAGTACTCTAATTCAATCAATCTCCTGTCACGAGTAATTAACTATTTTTAATTGCTATAACCATATTTCTATAATCTATTAACCTTAGGAATCACAAAACTATAATAAAAGTCTTACCTTTATCTGAATTGAAACAACGAATCTCCAAATCCAATTTAAGGTTTCTTTACTAGATCTTGAATCTCCTTTAATCATATGAAAAGACTTAAATTAGAATAATTACCTAAAGAAATTGATCGAAATAGACTAGAGATAGACCCACTTTACCTATGGTTTTGGCTGAGGAATAGTGTGACAAATTCGTAGGTCAAGAGTCTATTTATAGATGTAAGTTACTTAGGAAAAACGCTAACATTGCTTAGGAAAAACGTAGCCTATGTCAACGGCGTTGATGTGTACGTCGGCAGCCTTCATGCCAGCATACAGCCAAACTCCTCAGCAATTTTCGAAGCTTCAACACCGCTATCTTAAGCCGGTGGTGCTTCCTTTCAAGCTGGTGGCATTCACCTTTAGACTGATAGCTTTATGGCTAGCTTAGGTCGTCCTCCTCCATCTCTTCGCGTATATCTTCTCTGAGTCCAACTTCGTTTGTTTAAAGATAAAAATACCCTTTTAAGCGACACTATATTACAATTTTACCCTTCATTATAATTTATTTATTTCTATCTTACATCTCTCCCCTCCTAAAAGATACTTTCGTCTTTGAAAATTACCTGATTCATTGAAAAGCTCAGGATACATGGCTCGCATCTCCTCTTCTAACTTCCAAGTTGCTTCCCGTTCAGTTTGATTTTTCCATCGGACCTTTACATACTTGATCACGTGTCTCCTCAATATCTTTTCTTTCGTATCCAAGAATCTTACTGGCTTTTCTCCGGTAGTAAGATTTGCTTGAACTTCCAACGGTTCCAAAGCTATAATCTGCTCAGGGTTTTGCCTATATTTCCTCAATAGGGACACATGAAACACGTTGTGCACTCCCTTTAGACTCTGCGGCAATGCTAGTCTATAAGCCGTATCTCCAATCCGTTCCAGAATCTCAAATGGTCCAACATATCTGGTGTTTAAATTTCCTCTCATACCGAATCAAACAACATCTTTTGTCGGCGATATCTTAAGCAATACGTGCTCCCCAATAAAAAATTCCAATGGTCTTCTTCGTTTATCTGCATAGCTTTTCTGTCGGCTTTATGCAGCTTACAATTCTTGTCTGATCACTTTAAATTAGTCAACAACATCTTGTACCAACTCTGGCCCTAGAACCTGTTCATCTCCTACTTCATCCTAATGAATCGGTGATCGGCATTTCCTAACATACAAAAATTCATAAGGTGGCATCCCGATTGATGCTTGGTAACTATTGTTATAAGCAAACTCCACTAAAGGCAAATATTCATCCCAGCATCCTTTAAAGTCCAAGACACAAGCCCTCAACATGTCTTCAAGAATTTGTATGGTACGTTCAGACTATTCGTTTGTCTGTGGGTGATAAGCAATATTAAAAACCACTTTAGTACCTAAAGCGTTATGTAAACTTTTCCATAATCTTCCTACAAACCTGGTGTCTCAGTCTAACACAATGGTCATTGGGATTCCGTGTAGTCCCACGATCTCTTCGATATATAATTGTTCTAACTGATCCAATTGATACCCAGTTTTGATCGATATAAAATAGGCTACTTTAGTAAATCTATCAACTATCACCCATATCGAATAAAACTTTCCTTTGGTCTTAGGTAAAGCCATGACAAAATCCATATTAATGTGTTCCCACTTTCATTGGGGTATAGGCAAAGGCCTCAATTCACCAGCTGGTCTTCTATGCTCTATTTGATCATTTGGCAGATGTGACACTTCGATACATACTCAGTGATCTCCTTTTTCATATTATTCCACAATACAGTTTTTTAAATCCTAATACATTTTATTGCCACTAGGATGGATGGAATAACTCGAGTAGCGTGCTTCCTTCAACAACTCTCTTTTAAGCTCTCATTGTTCAGGCACAATCCGTCTTCCTTTGTGTTTCATGATACCTTCTTCATCAACATAAAATTCAGGAGCCCTGCCAATTTCCAATCTTTGCTTGACTTCCAGTATACTCGGATCATCTACTTGACTCGATTTAATTCTATCAATCAAAGTAGGTTGTATCTGTAACCTGGTCAATCTTGCTCCCACTTTTTTGGTCACTATTTCCAAGTCCAACTTTCTCATGTCATATAACAAATGTCGCTCCGAGGTGATTAAAGCAGCTAAATCCTCATTCTTTTTCCTGCTCAAAGCATCAGCTACCACATTGGCCTTTCTAGGGTGGTATTGAATATCTACATCATAGTCCTTTATCAAATTAAACCACCTTCTTTGTCTCATGTTCAGATCTCTCTGGGTGAAGATATACTTCAAGCTCTTGTGATCCATGAATATATTGCACTTCTTCCCATACAAATAGTCTCTCCAAAGATTTAAAGCATGAACCACAACTATCGGTTCCAAATCATGAGTGGGATAATTCCTTTCATACAATTTTAACTGCCTGGATGCGTAGGCTATAACTCTTCCTTATTGCATCAGAACACAACCTAGACCTTGTATAGAAGCATCACTATAAATAGTATACTCCTTTCCACTCACTAGCAAAGCTAATACTAGTGCAGACACAAATTTTTCTTTTAACTGTCGGAAGCTGTTCTCACAATTCTTATCCCAAACATACTTCGCTCCCTCTTAAGTCAATTTAGTCAAAGGGTTAGCAATCTTAGAGAAATCCTCTCCAAATCTCCTATAGTATCTTGCCATCCTTAGAAAACTTCTGATTTTCGACACAGTCTTAGGAGTTGGCCATTCCACTATGGCTTTTACTTTTTTAGGATCTACTGAAATTCCATTTCCGTCCCAATATGTCTTAAGAAAGACACTTGATCTAACCAAAACTCACACTTGGTGAACTTAGCATATAACATTTCTTCTTGTAACCTGCTCAGAACTAATCTAAGATGTTCTTCATGTTCTTCCTTAGTCTTAGAATACACCAAAACATCATCGATGAACACTACTACAAATGAGTCTAAGTAATCCTTAAAGACTCTGTTCATCAAATCTATAAAAACAGTGGGCGCATTTGTAAGACCAAAAGGCATAACTACAAACTCGTAATGCCCGTACCTAGTCCTGAAAGCTGTCTTTGGAATATCTTCTGCTTTAATCTGCAGTTAGTGATATACTGACCTCAAATCGATCTTAGAAAATACCTGCGCTCTGGCCAATTAATCAAATAAATCGTCTATTCTAGGTAACGAGTACTTATTCTTGATCGTTACTTAGTTCAACTCTCTATAGTCTATACATAACCTCATACTCCCATTGTTCTTCTTCACAAATAACACTGGAGCTCGCCCATGTGATATGCTCGGTCTTATGAATTTCTTCTTAATTAAGTCTTCCAGTTGAACCTTTAATTCTGCTAATTCCATCGGAGCCATCCGATATAATGCCTTAGACTTACGCATGGTACCTGATACCAAGTTAATACCGAACCCGACCTCCCTATCTGGTGGTAATCCTGGTAGAACTTCAGGAAATACATCTAAATACTCTCTCACTACTGGTATCCTTGCAAAATCTGTCTTTGATTCATCTCCTAATGTCATAGCTGCTAATACTGACTTCTCTCATAACTTATATGTAGTCAAAGTTATAGGTCTTTGTACCTCAAGCTTGTATACAAATCTATCTCCCTCGGCTAAACTAAACTCCACAACTAGATTTTTACAATCGATTATAGCCTGGTATTTCATCAACCGGTCTACTTCTAAGATTACATCAAAATTGATCATGTCTATCACTATAAGATCTATAGGTAAATGCCTACCTTCCATTTATATGTCTACAACTCTACAAATCTTATTCAACAAAGTTCCACTCGCTAAATGAGTATTTACAGAAAGACTTCCAGACATGAATTCAATATTCACTCCACATATCAATGTAAATAGCTCAGATATACATGAAGAGCTCACACTCGTATCTAATAATACATATGTACTATTTCCGAGGATAAATTGTGTACCTGCTATGGTGTCCACACTAGAGGTGTCTCTATGTTGCAAAGCATAAATCTTGGTGGGTGCTCTCTATCCTTGTCCCCGAGGTCTATTCATTGGTGCTCCAGAAACTATCTATTTACCCAATTCCTTGCAATTCATCGCCTTATGTCCCCTTTGTCCACACTTAAAACTGAAAATAGGTGGAACTAAAGATCTCTCAGTGCATAATCTCTGGCTATGCTCAACCTTTCCACATGTGAAGCATGCATTTTCCATCCACTTGCAGTCTTTCACATCATGCGGTCCTTAATACCTAAGGCATCTCTTTTCAGAACTTGGAATCAGAGATATTACTTGTTAGGTAACGGGTCTTTTCCCCTTATCTTGAGCGATAACAGTAGTAGCTGGGCTCTTGTTCAGATAGACTTGACTTCTCGGTTCTTCCCTTCCCTTAATCCTGTTTAACCCTTGCTTAACCAACTTTACTTTGTTGACCACAGATGAGTAACTGGTCAACTCCATTAAATTAACTCGATGTTAAATTTTTGGTTCTAATCTCGTGATGAACATGCTCATCTTAGCATCCTCGCTTTCCTTTAGTGGCTCAGGAAGAAACCTCATCAGCCTATTTAACTCTACTTCGTACTCTTCAATAGTCAGCTTGCCTTGTTTCAGCGTGTAGTATTCCTGTAGCATCTTTTGTTTGATACTTTATGGGAAAAACTCCCCATAGAACACATGCTGAAAGCTGTCCCAAGTGATTACTCTTGTCATATGTCTCCTGGTGCTCAACCACCACTTGTTTGCTCTCCCAATTAGCAAGTAGGAGGCATATTCCACTTTCTTATGTTCCGAAATTTCCACGACAGCAAATGTCTTCTCTACCTCTTCCATCTATAGCTACGCTTCTAGAGGTCATCCAGACGTGGGCTCAAACTTGTATATCAAATCTACGAATTTGTTCAAACTTAGCACATTAGGGTGCCTCCCTCCATGGCCTCCATTGCCATTCAGCCTTTGAGTCTCCTACCTCCAAGCTTCAGCATTATCTCGGATCACTTACATGTCGTTTCGCATGTTCAGCTGCTGTTGAGTGACTACTCCCACAAGACCATTCACAGCTTGCATCAATTTAGTAGCATCTATGGGCACTTATTGTCCTACAGGAGGTGCTGGTAATGGCAGAGGTGGGGTAAATCCTCTCGTACTTGGTTCAGGGGTAGTTGGTTCAACGGTGATTATTCTTCCTCACCAGTCCTTGAGGAACCAGCATCAGGGGCTCTTCTACGTGAAGGCATTCTAACAAGAATAAACATAATATCTATAAGATTAAAGAAAATACTAAAAGATTAAAGCACTATAATATCATAACTTATAAATAAATGTCCCCCACTAATCTCTACCCCTCTCATCAAGACTCATCGTCCTAAGCATTCATAACTTGAATCTAATGATCAAAACCTATTGCTTTGATACCACTTAAGCTGTAACGTCCTAACCTAAAGGTATTATCAGCCCGTCACGTGTCCTTATCATGATAGACATGCTAAGGCTATATGTATATAGATCCACAAATAAATATCTCAAATATCATCGATATATTCTCAATAAGGTTACTTTAAACTTCATGAATAATAAGAAATAAATTGTCTACACATCATCAAAAACTATTTTTACCTCATACTAACCATAATAGGAGAAAATTCTTACATATTAATAATCTTCAAAATAAACTAATCAAAATATAAAGTTTCCTTCTCATATCATTGATATCTATTCTTAATTTTCAGCAAGATGGTCCAGTCCCCTATCGCTTTCCCCATAACCAATGTATACATCATAGCCCGTCAAGTTGTATACAATAGGACCTTCACCTGCACCTATACAAATAATGGATTGATCGAAAAATGTCTAGTATACCAAATCGAAACCACATGCACATGATCACACAATAAACAATAACATAAACGACCTTAAATCTAATGCAACAATCACAATTTGTTATCTTTTCATTAGCCTACATCCAACACAATTTAGGAATATATGCATCTAACCACAAACCCAGAGTAACTCATGACCTTGATAAAAGCCATAGTATAATAAATATACATATATATATATATAGTTGTGTCCTACAATTAAGCTAGTAACGACTCAAAATCTACCAGAATCATCTCTAAGTGCAACTCCATTAGGGACAACGACAGACAAGGATCATCAGGCTGCCAATGTTAATATCACACTCCTAAGTGGTCTTTACTAACCGCAACGATGCATAACCAACACTCGATTCAATTAAAGTCTGATAAAATTAAATCAGATTTATAAACTAATCCTATAAACACAAACAATCAAACATGATAAGGTTATACCTGGATTTGCTTTCAACACTTTAATCCACCTACAGAAACTTCTGATAGAGTAAGAACATTAATCTCACAAGTATTCCTGACCATCAACATATTTCACGTCAATTTCAATTGCAACTACAATATTAAACCTTAACCCTAAATTCCATGATCTTACTCAAAAGATCTATAACCCTAATCATAAATCAACAATAAGAAATTAACACACCTATTTCGTTTATTCTCAACACTACAAAACCTTTAACACAATTCCTATAAAGTTCCCAGTTATCTCCATAATTCCTTCAATATAAATATGCAATATTTAATTAATAACACAACTACAAAAGATCACAACCTTAGATCCACAAAGATGGGATAGATCAACACTTACCTAGAACTTATAGATCTCACTTGCAACAGTACTCTAATTCAATCAATCTCTTGTCATGAGTAATTAGCTATTCTTAATTGCTATAACCATATTTCTATAATCTATTAACCTTTGAAATCGCAAATCTATAATAAAAGTTTTACTTTTATCTTGAATCGAAACCACGAATCTCCAAATCCAATTTAAGGTTTCTTTACTAGATCTTGAATCTCCTTCAATTATATGAAAAGACTTAAATTAGAATAATTATCTAAAGAAATTGATCAAAATAGACTAGAGATAAACCCACTTACCTAGGGTTTTAGCTGAGGAATGGCATGAAAAATTAGTAGGTCAAGGGTCAATTTATAGATGTAAGTTGCTTAGGAAAAACGCCAACATTGCTTAAGAAAAATGCTGCCTATGCCGGCCACTATGTAGACGGCCTTCATGTTGGCTTACAGCCAAATTCCTCAGCAATTTCCAAAGCTTCAACCCCGCTATTTAGCCGGCGGTGCTCCCCTTTAAGCCGGTGGCATTCACCTTTAGGCTGGCAGCTTTATGGCCAGCTTAAGCCGTCCTCTTCCATCTCTTCATGTATATCTTCTATGAGTCCAACTTCGTCTGTTTAAGGAAAAAAATACCCTTTTAAGAAACACTATATTACAATTTTACCCTTCATTATAATTTATTTATTTGTATTTTACAGCTTAGGAGATAAACTCAAAGAGTATGAGATTGGATGGCTTATCGAATGTCATATTGCCGATCTAAAGTTCCATCTCATGTACAGTTCTTTCCACATTGACAATAGATCCACTCATATTTCCACTATCTAGGGACGACGTGATGGGATCTGAGCTTGATTGATTAGGAAGAGCTGGCTTGCAAAGGGGGTTTTTAGATCAATCGTGTTTCAGGGCTCAATGATTGGAGGAACTAGCTTGGTTATCTTGAAAAATTTGCGGTGCAAGAGGGGTCCATGACAAATAATTTTTATTTTTCCTCTTTTGAACTAGGGTTATCATGCGACGGTCCATCACACTCAATATTAAAGCTTAAGTATGACTACCTAGGTCATCTCATAAGCTTCGATACCGAGTGTAAGGCATACGTTCATAATCATAAAGGACCGGATTTGAAACAAGTTGTTTAATAAAACATTCATAGCAGTTTAAGAATGAAAATCATAACATAATAACTTGAAATGAGGAAATATATATAAAGGTCTTACAAATATCAAAGGGGCATTCCCCCGCTAAAAGATATAGTTCATCATAGTCTAGAGAAGTCTAATCAAAATAATTACAAGGAGATTTACTGAGAAGTTTAAATCTACATCTAGCCTTTAACTTCTTCCAAAAACTCCTTAAGCCAAAAGATAATACCTAAGAGAAATACCCCCAAGGCTTCTACCATAAATGAGGAAACTGCAAGAGATATCTATTAAGGGGTAAGCTTCTTTGCTTAGTGAGAATTAAATCCACAAGTAAAGTACTCAACAATCAATAATCAACCAAGTTGTTTAATCAAGCATATGAGATTAAGCAATCATGTGAGCAAACAATACATACAATTTTCCTAGAATCATATGTTTAAATGGATTTACTCCTCCATTCGGTGGTTAGGTGTTCTAGGCAACGAAGCCATAGTTCGCAAATGATATTTTTGTATTTTTATATAGATTCTTACCAATCACTAAAATGTAGTTGATTCGGGTGCCCACTCACCATTTAATTACAAACAATCAAAGTCATAGATTATGATTTCGGATCCTCGACCTCATTACTATGCCTTTGTCCCATCAAAGGTATAGTAATGAATGTAATATGACTCACTACGTGTCATGCATGAATCATTTAATTTAAGTAATCATGGCATAGCATTAATCATTTTATAAGTGACCATGGAATTTGTAGACAATCAATACTAAACTAAACCATACAATGATTAGTTAACAGTTCCCGTCTCGATATACTTATTATAACTTCAATCATGTAAGTAAAACACATGCGCTTTCATATTTTATCTTTTCATAAATCTAGTGTCACTAAGCTACAAGCAAATATATAAGTATAATCGCGAGAATTTAAACTCACTTGGCCATATTAGAAGCTTCTTAGTCGAAATAGTCATCCGAGTAGGGTAGCTCGGACTCCACTTCACCTACACAAAAGAAATACCCAAAATGAGTATTTCTTGGAAGATTTACTTAAACTTGCAACTCTATTCAACTAAGTTAGTCAAATTTTGCATAGAGTGAAATTCCAACTTAAAATGGTCATAATTTGCTCATTTTAACTCAGAATTTCACATAGTATATATTGATTTCTACCTACTCAAAAAGATATATCCATTTCTAAGGTTATTTCCTACATATAAGGCCATTTAGGTTGCTAAACAGCTCGGTACATATTCAAAATGGAATTTTTCAGATTTTGCAAAACAATTTTCTAACTCAACTTTATTCAGAAATCCTTTAACAAAATATAAATATATATATATATATTTTGTGTTGTGTGATTGAAAATCCTTTGAGTATATATATAGACTTACTTTATAAGCAAAAATTATAATGGTAGTGTCTCAACAATTATTTTCATAAAACAATTCATCTTGAAGTGTTAAAATTAAACTTGACCAATTTCTTTTCAAAGTAATTTGAAGAAACTCATATTTTCCTAGGTTATTATAAATAAGTATATTCTGGTTTTTTTTTCAAAACAAATAAATTTTTCTCTTAACTTTGGCTTTTACCATTTTTACTTCTAGTTATAAAAGAATAAATTTATCAAAAAGTTTATTAAGTTATTGATAACTTATAAATTTGCCTTTAGAATGGTTTTTAGAAAATGAATCTTTTCTTCTTATATTCTTGTTTATTAACTCTTTTAAAGACAAATTTTTTTTCTAAAACTTGATCTTTTATTTCCTCTACAAGTTTTATTTGAATTATTTTTTTGTTCTTGATTTTATCATATTTATATTCTTGTTATTTCTTTTATAATAGTTTCCATCTTTGAAAACTTGAAAATCATTATTTTTCTTAGTGGATTTACAAATTTATGGGTTGATTTTATCTTATCTTTAAAAACTAGTTTACTTCTTGGTTTTGTTATGGAGTTGAAAAGACTTTAATTCTCAAGCTTTCTGTAAAAACTTTGAATATTAACAAATTATTTTTACTAAGACTTAGGCTACCATATTATGAAAAGAAGGTGTTTATTTCGTATATTTCTTTAGTGAAACTATCTTTGTTATTTGAGAAATCTTAAGAAAATGTTGTATAATTCCATTTCTATGTTGTTGATGATAACTCAATTATTTAATGACAAGTTACGTAATAGAAAATTTAGTTTCAAGCTCTTTTATTAAAGAAAAATTCTACTTTAAATTTAGTTGAGACAACATCATTATGTAAATGCATGTATCGTGAACATGTAGTATGTAGATGGTGAAAATATGAGATAAGAAGCAAGATAATATTAGTAAGCAAAATAGCAATAATAAGCAAGATATTATAGTCAAGCATTAGGAACCTTAACTTCATTAAGGTAACCTGGGCAAGTATTGGGAGCCTTAGCTTCATCAAGGCATCCTGGACTATGTCTCAAAAAAAAAAAAAAAGAAAAGAAAAGAAGAATAATAAGCTTGATAGTGAGTTATGAGCATTTAGGCTCTAAAAATATATAGATATATATAGTAACATATATATGAAGTTAGGTTAGAGACATGATATATAATAATAATAATAATAATATAATAATAATAATAATAATAATAAGATCATAATAACAACATAATAGCAAATCAACATAATATGAAATTTATTCATGAACAAGAATAAAACAAAACATGAACATAGTGTTGCTTCTATAACATTGGAATGTTTAAGAAACATACACCATGGTCATGTTAAGTTACATGACATGGTAAAAAGAAATAAGTAAGAACTTTTACCTAGGAAAATAATATGGAAGTGGTAGAAGAAAAAAAGATTGAATGGTGTTTAGTGTGTAGGAATTATGTAGAAAAATTGGGTAGTACAAGAAAGAAAAGAGAGATTTTTGGTAGAGAGTGTTTGAGGAGACATTTTGAAAGAGTTTTAGTAAGGTTAATAAGTGTGTCTGTGTGCGAAAGAATTGGAGGGAAGGGGTATTTATAGAATTTTTGGAGTGAAAATTGTATGAATTAAATAAATTGAAAAATAAAAATAAAATATGTGTGTGCATGGGAGAGGGGTGCCGACATGATTGAGAGGGGGAGAGAGAGAGAGGTTGTTTTGTTTTGTATTTTTGTTAATTAAAAGTAATAAGATATAAAGTTTGATGTGAATGAAGATGTATGAGAAAAGTAAAATATAGATAATAGGTATGGTAGAATGCAGAAATAGGTGTAGAAAAAGTAGAGATAGGTTAATAGTAATGAATATTGTAGAATAGTACTATGAATAGTAAATAAGACAAATTAATACCAGTAGTAATGAAAATACGTGTAATTAAACTGTATATGATATTTTTAGATACCGAAAAATTATAAAACTAATATTTTTGAAATCCTTGTATTTTTATGAGTTTATTGGTATTTCAGAATATTTTTGCCATCGGGGGTACTAGGGTATAGTTTTAGAAAACTAATCCCGTTTGGATCCAAAAGACACAAAAAATTATCGAATATGATATTTTTATGCATCCTCATATTATTACAAATTATTATTCACTACTATCTCAATTTCATTGTTTTAGGATTAAGAACACAAGATTGCCAGATCTAATCTATTAGGGTTTGATACGTATTTGTTGACCTTAGGGTTTTCGGTTGACTTTCGGTTTAAGGTTTGAACATAACCGTAGCATAAAATCTAGGGAATTATAAGGGTCCACCCTTTTTCTCCCTTTGGCTTAGCCCACTTAAAGGGGAGAACAAAAAGGGGAGCAAAAGGAGCTATACTAGAGAGGGGTATCTTCAAAGATTGGGCCAGGTAAGGGGACTTAACAAGGGGGATGTTTTTGGGGCCCGGTCCAAAAAAATTTTGTGAGATTCTTCCTAAGGCAGGGTTTCTATCTCCCATCCTCTTCTTGGGAGCAAAGGTAATTCCATATGCAACTTTTGTCGTCATGATCACAACATCAACATTTATTGCAAAAATTAAGTAGCCCTTCATACTAGACGTGGAATACATCCTCCTTGATCATAATGGAATGAATGAGAGAGGTCTTCATATTAATTTGGACACATAAATGCGCAAACCTACCTTTTTCCATCTTTACAGCGAAGGAATCAACTTTAAGGACCGTCTCGATTCCTTTAGTAATCTTCTTAATAAACTCATGGCCATAGTACTTTGAGGGTAGTTTTGAGATTCTTACCCAAACAAAAAGCTTTGCATTGAATTAAACCACATGTTCCACCGCTTGTGCAGGCTCTGTCAATTCCTTTGAGTTTCATTCTTGCGAACGTAGTCCTCAGGTGGGATACTTAACACATTAGCTAAAGCACCGCACAGGTAATTACGCACAGTGCCTAGTTTATTGAATTCTGATTTAAATGGTTTAAACCTTAGTTCCCATTTTCATATGGCGATAAAAGCACTACTCATATACCACGGGCCATTTCTTAGAACTAAAAGAATATCTTCTTCCAATTTGAAAGAAACTAACTGAGAGCTTCTTCCTAGGATGGTCATCTGGAACTCGCTGCAGCCAGCCCACAGGTTTTTAAAGTGGTCACAAAGAGAATTATACCCACCATGTGCTCCAAAAACCTTTAAAAAAATTGAAAGTTTTTAGGGTTTTGTCATATGAGCTTTGTTCCTCTAAGTAAAAAATGATTTTGCATACTCCATCCTCAACATGCACAATACTTTCTTCTTGATCTCCATTTTCATCCTCCTCCTAGCAGGGGATGCATAACTATGTCCCTCCTCCATGACATTAAAAAAAGATCTTTTGTTGTTCCAAAGAGACCTTACATTATGGCTTTCTTAAGATTCAGAGGTTACGTAAAGGATCCTTAGGTTTCTTCATTAGGAGCCTCTGACACCTCTACGGTAGAAGTTTTGTTTTTTGGTTTGGATATCTCTTTTTCCATGGAAGGTTCTTCAGAAGCTTTACGTTTACTTCCTTTACTTTCTAAGGTCGGGGATGAACATGGGTTTTCCTTAAAAGCAATCTTCATGTCATCATTTCTTAGCTGGTAGCTATCTTCGGAGTCGGTAGCATTAACATTAGATTGAGTCTACAGCAGAGATGCTTAGTATCCTATCTTGCTTTGAAAAGTTTCATCTTTAAAGTTGTCATAAATCTATCAAAACTATATAAAAAAAAAAATTATGATCATGTCATAAAGTGTATATAGGACATGACTTACTCTTTCCAACACTTTCTTTATGATGGGTTATTTGTGGATATTGAGGTTGAGATAATATTTCCATTTGGAAAACTGATAAGATCATATTTTACACAACTTTTAATAAGCAATTAGTGATTGATTTGTCTTGAATTTTATGAAAATTACTAGAATTGGTACTCGGATTGTTTAAGTTCATGTTTCAAGTCTAAATTGAACAAAGGAAAGCATGATAAGAAAGTTTGAGCTAAATTGAAAAATCTCAAGGGGTACGTCGGCTTTTTTGGAGCATAAGCTGTCGACGTATAGTCGGCTTAGAGGATGATCAGAATGTTAAACTTTAACACTACCTTTACGTTGATGGATTTCGACCCAACTTTGAAGTGGAACAGATTCAAGAATTCGAAGGCTGGCAAAATTATCTTATACGCTACTGGCCTTTAAGCTGTGCATGCTGAAGATCAGTAACCAAAAATCAAGCACTAGTTCAATGCTGCTAGTGTGGGAACACATGAAGGCCAGCTTCTACAATTTTATTCAACACTAGCTTTCTGAGAATCAAAGCCGCCAGCATTGAGACGGTATTGAATGCGAACAAAATGCAATTTATTAAAATCTTTACAAGCATAGCCGGCCTTGAAGTGGATTTGGTCGACTTTTGATGTTTCTATCATACACTAGCATTTCAAACCCTACACCGCTGGCTTTCGAGCAGCATAGGTCATTACATAAACCAAATTGTTAAAGTCGAAGTCAAAGCCACCAGTGTTCAAAGAATTGTAGGAATGTATACCGCTTGTAAGCCGCTGGCATAGAAAGTGTAACTGCCGGCGTACGTTTTGTAACTGCAAAAATTAGATGAAATGCCTAGAATTTTGCTTATATATTCCAGGGTTTTCTTCACAATGGGCACATTTGAAAATCATTAGAAAAGAGAGAAAAAGAGAGTTTTAAATATGTTTGAGTTTGTTTCTTCTTTAGGGCACTAAAACCCTAATGTTCTAGCAACATAGAGGCAATTAGGGTTTAGATACAATCAAGCAGTGCCTACATTTGTGGGATTATGGATCTGGAGACATCATTTTATAGAAAAGAATCAATTTTAAGGTGTTTCTGTCCCTGTTTTATCATATATATATATATATATATATATATGCTTGATTGTATTTTGAGATGCTTGTTCATAGATTGTTATGAATATGCATGAATGGATTCGATGAATTGATATATGAATCATGTTGATATTGATTTTGATTATTTGGGAATTTAGTTATCTTTGCTTGTAATCTGTTTAATATGTGCCTGATCAACATAAATTAGATGAATAGGATTAGAGATACTCGGAAGGGATTCGATGATCCATATAAGTAAAACTTAAGTTTTTGATAAAAAGATTTGTCATAGGGATATGCAAGTCTATGATAAAATTTAAGAATTCACTGATCTTTATGCAGTTAAAATTACAAATTTAGGTCACTTAGCAGTGCTTAGTTTGTAGTTTTAACTAGAATAGTATTTTTTATGAGAACAAATTACTATTAAACAGTTAATCATAGATAAATTGCCTTGGTAGGATAGTTTATGCTATGATTTATCTATGAGAGGATTTTTGCTACTCTAGAAGGTGGGCAATTTCTAGTGAATTTAATTAAATCCCAAATAATCAACTTCAAATATCAATTTGTAACATGGGTTATTTCAAATGAGAATATAAATGCATTATTCATATTTGTATTTGCATCTCCTAAACCTATATCCCTCGTTGTTGTTGCTAAAATATAAGGTTTTAATCTTTAACAATCATTTGATAGTTAATTTTTCAGTCAATCACCGTAGAGTATTTAAGAATCTGAAATTTGATAACTTAGATTAGGATAAGATTCAAATTCTAGTAATTAGCTATATATCTCCTATGGATACGACTTGGACTTAGTAGATAATACTGCATTGTATCTGGTGATTTTATTGATCGGTTAAGTATTACACTTGTGTCTGAAATCGAAAATTATTAGAGTATAATAGGTGTAAATACTGCAGTTTCATTGAGTTGGTACATCTCGGGCTCATCACCAAGTGACCAAGGTTTATAAGACCCCTAAGAACTCTTCCTTACTTTAACATTCAAGTTCAGATACTCATTACTCAAATATTTGAGTCAATGGAGTAGAAGCTATGCTTGTTTGTTTCTTTTTAATGCAATAATAAATTTAAGACTTATTTTTATAAAGGATCACTAAGTTAAAAGTTCAATTTACCTCTTTCACTAAGTGTTATAAAGTTATAAACATAACTTAAAGAGTATATACAAACTAAAATTTTTAGAAGTAAACCTATTTACTTTTCACAAAAAGACTTGACCGACTCTAAACTTCTAATTCCAAAGCTAAAAACAAAGTAAACTTGTTTCTTAAGGATTTCACAACTTAATTTTAACTAAGTAAACTAATCACAACAGCAGGTGAGTAAGGTACTTTAGTAAGCTATTTTCATTTTATCTTTATTTTTTTCAGATGCTATCAATCAATATTTTGTACTATCTTTAAATTTCAAGAAATTTTTCTTTTGAAAAATTTTGGCAGAATTTCACCATAAATTGCTTTAAGACCAAATATTCAAAGTGGGTATGTGTATTTCATTCAAATCAATCCTGTATATGTCATACATTTTCAAATAAATAGCAACAATTCAGACACAGTAATTCAGACATCTAGATCAATTTCACAACTTCATTCATTCATTCATTCTCCAATAGTTATCCCTTCTCTCACACTTTAATCAAACAGTGTCCTCACTATTTATCAGCAATTTTCAATTAGAGGAAAGGAATAAAAAGTACAAGAAAAAGAAATTGGTACTTTCCTAATTTCATTTGTTTCAAAGTCATCAAAATGTCTGTGCAAGAGAGTATGTTTGGTTTGTATTCTGCCTTGTAGTCACTACAAAAGAAAAACAAAAAGAAATAAAAGGAAAAAAATATAAAAAGAAAACTTAATACAAATTCATCAAAACTCTTAGCAAAGATTGTTTAGAACATGAATTTGTATAAATAATGATGAAAGGTAGTAGAGTTTTTGTCATGACCCTAAAAGGGGCCTAGAAGGATTAACCTGAAGTTATCATATCACATGTACTTGTAATATGAGAACCGTCTTGGAAGTCGGAGTTTGCAAGACTCTACCTGAATAATTACTTTGCAAATTTCTAATGTATAATTACATTTGTGATAAATAAAGGAAATCCAATTTCCTACAGTCTACTTGGATCGCAGAGAATCGGTATCGCCTACTAAATGGTGAAATAGAGTAGATCATCTACATTTTACAAATCTTAAACTATTATACAACTAATCTAATCCACAATCTAAACTTATTTTAAATGAAATAAAATTTCAACTAACTATACCATCTATTTAATTCTTATTTCAAAATTGTCTTCTATCTTCATGGAATCATCTCTACACAGTCTTAGCCTATTCCTAATGCTTTAGCTATTCCTGCATAAAAACTATAGGGGTGTGAGCTAAATCATAGCTCAATGAATAACAAGATCAATCACTGCAAACAATTATCAAACAAGTTTGTTTAACAACCATATGCAATGCAACACTAAATCATATGAGGCATGCATAGTCTAGTGACTGGAATCCAAACCAATGGAGATTTACGCCCTCTCTTAGGGGTGAAGGACCAGCTCAAATCATTTATGCTCAGGAGAAACTAAGAACTAAAGAAGAGAGTACTTTCTCAATTCATTACCACATACACATATTTATTACTAACATAACCTTCAAACTTCTCCTTAGAAAGAACTAAGGAGGAGGATTTCTTTCAAAATTCATTTGTTATATATATATATATATATCATCATCATCATCATCAGCATTAGCATAACCTCCACTTCATCTTAGAACTTCAGAGACTTCTCAAGTATTAATCCCTAGAGCTAACCAACACAAATGAGTCGTTTAAGCCTGTTGTGGAATTGATAACCTTTAGTAGCCTTAACCAAATTCACTAGACTCTCAAAAGCACTACTACAAAATTCGAATATTAATACGTGACGTGAACACAATACTAATGCAAGTATGCTGTCGTTTAAGCCTGTTGTGGAATTGATAACCTTATAGTAGCCTTAACCAAATTCACTAGACTCTCAAAAGCACTACTACAAAATTGGAATATTAATACGTGACGTGAACACAATACTAATGCAAGTATGCTGTCGTTCAATGAATGATTGGTTTCTTAAATACTCAAATAGTATTAATTCCCTTTTAATAGGGTGATCAATCAATTTAACAAACACTCATCAACAATGACAACTCAGTCATTTCAAACAATGTGTGATCACTTTCACTATAATGTTTTATCAAATAGTATAATCATTAAATAGCATGCAAATACCCAATCCTTACACATAGTCAGTTATGTTTATCTTAATATAGATGCAACTATGTTACAAGCACAAACAAGGGAGTAGAGTCAATGTTACACATCTAACATCCCAGCCAAACCATAAAGCTCTTCTAGACTTTACAAAGGTTGATTCATTTGATTCTCCTATAAAGAAGAATAATAATCACTCATCAACTTTCTTAATATAGACCTTATTACATTTTAGTATTCAAAATCACGTTCAATTCATTATTTTACATTCGATGAAACATAGATTTATATTAAACTTATTTGATCAAACACTAAATAGAAACCTCGCCATGGCTATAAAGGTCGCCCCACTAAGATACAGACAGTTCTACAATATCTGTAAAATTATTTTTTCTCTCTTTATGTATAGCTATATATTACAAAACATCATCATATCATTCATATTCAAAATATTCATTTTTCTTAACAACAAACATTTGAAACAAATATATTCCCTATGTTAATTATGGTTTAATCCTACCCATTAAGCAAAACTAATTACAAGTTATTAAACTTTCATTAACTTAACCTTAGCCAAGTTGATTATAATTAACCATTTAATTCAATTACTAAGTTAATTTGATTAAAATTAATCAATCTAATTCATTTAGTTTACAAAAATTCATTAGGTTAAGTTGAGCTTAGATTTATTAACTAATTCATTTTATACTTAAAATCCATATTAATTTTAATTAGGTGTTAAGCCTATTATATTTCAGGTTACATTTAGGATAAACAGAATTTGACTTAATTAAGTTGTATAGAATTAGTCATTTACTCTAGTTACTAAATCATATTCACTTGTTCTACTAAAACATTGTTATATGTCCTATAAGACCTTAATTAGTCTAAGTCATTTTAGTTCATTAAGTTTATTAAGTGAAGTTGGACTTAATTTGATTAACTAAGTTCATTTTATATCTAAATATTCTAAATTTTTGTTATAAATTCCTTAATCTACTAGTCTTTAAGAAAGCATAAAATGATATACACAACTACATACATTTAACTAGTAAAACCATTGTGTAAGTTGATTTAGATTTGTTGAACTTTGAAACAAGAAAAATTTAGGCTTTGATGCTTTTAAAATTTCCAAAAACTTGAACATAAAATTTATAGAGCCTTTTTTTAAGCTTTCCATAGCATTTTGAATAACCTCAGTCTGGGTCCAGATGAAAAAGTTATGATTAAAATACAATATAGTATTGCGTTGGAAAAATTTGATTCGAGGAGATAACTCCCCTCATCACGGCCGTGATCTGGGCCATATCATTCAAAAATTCATGCTCAGAGGAGATCACGGGTCGTATTACGCCTGTGATGAACACGACATCCTAGTTACATGTTTTCCTTGTCTTTTTGCCTTAATTTTATCAACTTATAATACCAGACTTCAATCAAAACATCATAAAAGCAACACATAACCTTATTTTCATAACTTTTAAGACTTATAAACCCATATTACTTCATCAAACATCTCCATTAATGCATAAATATACTAACTTTTTAATTACATGCCCATACATCTCCTATTCATCATCTTCGCCACAAACTCAACTTAAATCCTGCATCAATTCACTATATACATATGTAAATAACAATAAAATAGAGGAAAAAAGAAAAACCTATCTTTGTAGATGACTCCAACTTCTTGATTTTTTTTTTATTACTACTCCTTTTAAGTTCTTATAGCTTTACCATGGATGTTTTCCAACTTCTATCTTGTTTTTCATCTTTATTTTCTTCTAAAATCTTATTGGATTTGAGATTTTATGGTTAAAATTAAGAAAGAAAGGAGAAATGAAGAGGGAAAAAAAGAAGAAGAAGTAGACATCAAAAAATGAAGAAAGATGAAAAGAAAGGGCAGCAAAAGAAAGTCAAAGGAAAAAAAGATTTAAAAGATAAGGATTAAATATATTTATTAGTAAAGGATTAATGATTAAGGCTTAAGGCTTAAACTTTTTCAGATAATTTTATTAAATATTGAAAATAATTAAAATATAATTTTAGAATTTATAACATAGAAATCTATAACTTAAATTGAAAATCCAATGCAAGAATTAAATTTGTAAAATCTTGATATTTAGTTTGAGTCCAGGCTTAAAACTGATATTTTTAAATAAGCAATTAAACTCAAACTTTATGAGGATTAAGAAAATAGACTTTAGGTTAAAATAGCTAGTTTAAGACATTCTATAAATTTTGATAAATTAACTTGAGAAATTTGTGTCATTTATAAATTGAAAGAAAAATGGTCCAATTTGATGATCGTAAAGAATTGGATGAATCAAATTATGTAATAAACTAAAGTTCGAAATTTACAAATTTACTAAACATTGAAATTGAATTTTTCCAAAAGTTTAGAGATTTTAAAATTAAAAGAAAAGAAGTTTAGTTTGAAATCTAAAAGAAAATAAGATTTGATTTGTCAAAAATGATAGTTAAAGCAAAAAAGCTAAATGAAGGGAATGTTTGAGACCTCAAAATTTAGTTAAATCTATTTATTAATTTGATTACGTCAATCTATCTAATTTATCTTAAAGTTTACTTTAAATAACTTAATTAAATTATCTAAGTTCAATTCTAAATTAAACTCCAATTCATATTTGGTTATTACTTCTTATTTCCAAAGAATTTTTTATTATTATGTCAATCATTCATAGTTATTAAGTTTATCAATTACAAGTATTATAACTACATTGTTTTAATCTTTTTTCACATTTATTTGATATTTCTTACTATTTTCCCTTTTCCTTTTGATTGAAATTTATTGTTTATGTTTAGTATCACTTCTTTCTAATTATCTATTTACTCATCATCATTTATTTCCTTAATTTCATACTTTTAAGGATTTAAATGTTTCTTTAACTTTACAAAACTAATATTTTATGCAATATAGTGTATATAAAACAATAAGAATTAATTTAGCGATTTTGACCTTCACTTACTCGATTTTTGGAGAAGACCTAAACTCAACAAAGACGACATAGATCAATACTTTAACTCGACTCATTTCTAAACCTAAGACAACACATAACGATATAACACTGACTCACACTACACGACAACTCAACAAAAGAAGGTTTTAGATTTTCTTTTCTATTTTTATCTGAATATATATATATGTATGACAATGCGCATATAAAATATACAGTGTTAATACTCTTTTAATCATGAGGAATTGCATGTTTTACAAATTTCATTAACATGATCATCTTGATAATATAGAAATCAAGATGTCTTATTTTTGCTTTTTACATATATAAATATATTGAAATTTTACCATTTTATTTTTGTAGGATATTCGAAAGTTTTGGAAAATTGTATCTTAAAATTTTATTACTAGCAATTCAAATTCTTAATCAATAATTAGATTGTTTGTATTGTAATATTTGTAAAACTCAAAAAATTAGGAGTGATTTTTGATTTCTCTTAAAACATTTCCAAAAAATTTTCATTATTTAATTAATAAAATTTTTTATATTTAAGTTGTACTATTTTGGGTGATTATGGTTTTCTATAAGAATGATGACAATCTTAAAGAAGTAAACCCACAATGAATATAAATGTGCAATTTTAACCAAATAAAGCTGTTTTCCTAAATTTGTCATTCATTATAAAACAATCAAATATTAATTATAAGCCACTACAAAAGGTTGTGGCATAAATATGTGGATAAATAACATAAAATTCAAAAATAAAGTAAATATTTGAAATGGAAAATATATAGACAGCAAACAAATAAAAAATTATTTTATAGAATCACCTTGTTTTTTTTTTATGAAAAAAAATTGTGGCTTAAATAATGTAGATAAACAACATAAACTTTAAATATAAAAGCAGTATTTGTTGGGTTTTCATGATATAAAATCAAATTTTTTTGCAGTGGAATTTCAAATTTGAAAACCCTAAAACCAGGATCCAAGTGCTTTAATTAGATTCAAAACAAGAGGAGATTAATTTGAGATACCTCAATTGAATTTAGGAATTGACTAGTGAGTCAAATCTATAGAAACTGCGACTCCATCCATAATTCCCTCTACGGTATTCACACGCGAACGTGCATGTGTGCTAGCGCTCAAAACACAAACCAATTCGTGTAGGAATTTTCTTCAAAAACAATTTTTGATTCTTCACTCTCTCTTTTGGTTTGCAGAATTTCTCTGCCTGTCTAATTTGACATATAGTGTCTTAACTAAGGAGAAGCTATCTATATATCGACAAGTAGGAAACCCTAAAGAGAGATTTTTTTAATATTTAATGAAACTATGTTATTTTATTAAATATTAATTTCTATAATAATCGTTTGTTCTTCTTAAACCATTTAAGAATAATAATTATAATAATTCCTAAAGATTTAAATATAAACCCATAAACATTTTATTCGTTTTTTATGTGCGACCTTATAAGTTGACTTAATGTTGGCAATAGGCCATAAACACCTTTTAGACCTCTAAGACATAATTGGTCTCTAGCAAGACATTATGCCCACTCAAATTAAGTGAAGATCGGTGATCCAACTTTAGCTATTAATAGTTAGTTATTTAGTCCCTTTATCACATGATATCTTGTGATCAAACATAAGGTGTGGATCATACACTATTTAATCACATATTTCTTGAATCCAGAGTCTGATTGACTTAATGAATGACATTGATAACTCCTTATTAGTTTATTCGAGCACAACCATGCATTTCTTGGTTTACTCATCAAGAGGCCCAAAAGATATCTCTCTCATATTAATGAGAGAAACAAATTCCTTCACGATACTCATGTTCCTCCACATAACTTATTCCATGTCTAAGTACAATCTTATAATTATCTTATTAAAGATAATGAAGAGTTGAATCAAAACATGGAACGTGTTATGTAGGAATCCCTGGTGTCATCAGGTCAAAGGAATAAAGCAATACTGTAATGAGAAATACTTATCTTATTGATTCATATAGTATTCTCATAGTTGATCATTCCAATAAGATGTACTCTTACATGTATCGATGTATTGAATCGATATCTCATATCCATGATCAGTAAAACATGATCAACATTTAGCTAACATAGTAGGCATCATTCATTAGTATTCCATATAATAAACACTAGGGATAATTTAAAATAAAGTTATTTCTTGCCTTATAGTTTTACTATTAAAGTCACATACTTTAATAATATAAAGAATAACCAATTTATTCAAGGAATATTTTCATCAAAGAAAAAGGTGGCCAATAATAACTTTGATAAAGAAAATGACTTATAAATATAATGAACATTCAAATGACATAAAATCCATATGACCTAAGACACATCACTAACAATATTTGCAGAGCAAAAATATTTTTCAAATTAAGCAAATCAAAAGTCATTTCATTGAATCACTTGTTTATTTTTTTTCTATTTATTAAAAAAAAAAAGAATTACTTATAGCTACAACAATGATGGTATTATAATCAATTTCATTAAAATTTATGTCATGTTATAATCAATTTTTTATTATCCTTTATCTTCCTTGTAAAGAGGAATGAGTTTTATATGTAGAAACCGCAGCATATTTTTTACCCTTTATCAACCTTATTACCATTAGCAACCAATTCATAGTTTGTTTTGTTACACTTTATCCTACTTATAAAGAGGAATGACTCTTATATATAGAAACTACATCATTTTTTTTTTGAGTTAATGATGCGTTTGGTACCTCAACTTTGCCTAAATATGCAATCAACTGCCCCATCTTTCTTTTTGATCAATTTCATACCTAAATCAAGGTTTCCTGGGCATAAATACTACCTAAACTTGACGTGGGCTTTAAGAGGTAATAGTATGCCACATGGCATATGACATGGCAATTTTATATTTTTTATTAATTTTTCATTATGAATATTATTTTATTTTTTTATTTATTATAAATCATACAAATATTATATTTTATTATATATTATTTTATTCAATTACACAATTTATAATTTATATTACAATAACTTACTTTCAAGGGTAAACTCCCGAATCTTTTTTTTACCAATAGCCTAACAAAGACAACATCAGGCCTCACAAACGTCATTTCTATTGAGTGCATACAACTATACTTTATATAGGCGGCCTTTTAACATTTTGTTAAAATGTAGGGACACCTTGTTCTAGAAAACTATACGTCTAACATCGATCAAGCATTAAAAACGCGATGTTAACCATTAAACTTTTTTTTATCGAAAAAAAAAACCATAACTTGTCTTACTTAGCTGGTCTGGGGTGTGCAAGATTATGGATTAGGTTGGGGTTTGATTCAAAGAACGAACATCGCCTTCTTCATACAGCTCCATCATCTTCTTCCTTAAGCTCCCTCACAGTTTCTCTCTCAATCTAATTCTCTCTTAACCCTCAGTCTCTCTCTAGCCAACCTTCATAACCAACAACAACCCTTAAGGCCACCATTGGTTAAAGGATAGACCCATACAGAGCCGCTGTCGTCTTTCACTACCATTAACAGAAGCAAACTCACAGTCGCGGCCATGCAAAGCAGAACCACCATGAGACTCCCATAGTAGCCAAATCCGAGTTTAGATGTGGTGCTTTGAGGCCACTTCAACATCTCTACTGCAGCACCATCCCAGTCATCATGCGATCAGATTCAAACATGTAACCCACCTGCAACCATTATACCCACAGGAGCTCCTCGAATTTGGCTATATTTGGTGGAACTAACCCACGCCTAGCTTCAAGACCCAAGTTGAATGACCAATGCACATGCTTGTTCCTGGAGATGGTTTGTATTTGTTCATTGATTAAAATTGATTTTTCCTTCTCTTTCCTTTAACTGTTCTAATGAAAGTATAAAAGTTGAGATGTATAAATAAGTAATTATAAAAATCATGCCATGTATTTTGTTCTGCAGAATGTAGAGAATATAAATAGTTGATTTAGGTTCTACCATAATAATTAAATTAATCCTATCTTGCAGAGGATTACATTTTTTGATGCTTGGTTAATGTATAGTTTTCTGGAACAAGTGTCCCACATTGAAAACAAAATGGTAAAAGGCCTCCTATATAAAGTTTAATTGTATACACCGACCGAAGAAACAAAATTTGCGATATTTCGTTTTGAGAGCAGGTTATTGTAATATAAATTATAAATTGTGTAATTGAATAAAATAATATATAATAAACTATAATAATTGTATAATTTATAATAAATAAAAAACAAAATCGTATTCATAATTAAAAATTAATAAAAAATATAAAATTACCATGTCAAATGTCATGTGGTATGCTATTACCGGCTGAAAGTGCTAAGTCAAGTTCAGGTAGTATTTATGCTCATGGGTATGAATTAATCAAAATGAAAAATTGGGTAATTGATTGCATATATGGGCAAAGTTGAGATATCAAACATGTCATTAACCCTTTTTTTTCCATTATCAAGCACGTTACTATTAGTAGCCAAGTTGCAGATTTCTTGGCCGCATCTAGATTTGTTTCTGATTGCTCTCTTTCAAGATTTCAGATGGATTATCATAGATCATCCACTTTTTATATCTTTATTTAACAATGGATTTAAAGTTTGAATATATAAAGATGAAATTTTAACAATATGTCCATATCTACATTTTGCAAATTCCGATATTGATGGATTAGTAGTCCTATGGTCATTACTCATTGAATGGTCTAATTAAAAAAGGTCAGCATCCCATAAATTTATTGTATTTGAGGTACACGTTCTTCCCGTTCTCCTTGGAAAGTAATATTCGCCAATTTAACATAAATATGTTATTTTAATGTGTATTAATAATACATCATCTCCACTCTTAATGTATAGCAAGTGAAAATAGTTATACATTCATCCATTACCCAAATTTATTAGAAAGAACTTGAAATATAGTTATTTGGGATTTAGAAATACAAGTGTCGAACAAGATTAAAAAAATGCAGCAATTTGTTAATAACTTAATAAAGAATTTAAAAAGAATAAAAGAAAAAGGAATATATTCAAATCCCAAAGTAAACTTTCTAAAATTTCGGATATAGACATCAATAGATACAGATAATTATTTCGTTATTTTACATGTTTTTCATATTTTACACGATATTAAAACAATAATTGTGTATTTTTCCACTCAAAGGGTTGGAAACCTGTTCTATCGTTAGACATATGACGACCGCCAATTCAACCATAAGTTGGAGTGCTTTGAGAATTTTTTGTTATTTAATAATTAACGTATTCATATAATATGAGTTTAATTTTAGTTTTGTTGCTCCTCACAAATTCAAAATGTGTTGTCATCATTGTATTTCTATGAAGTAGGATTGCGACTTAGGCCTGTTTGGGTATATTAGTTTGGTATCTTTCTAGTATCATTTTTAAACCAAATCGAAATCGAACCGATATAGCTATGATACCGATAAAAAATTGATAATTTTACTTATAAACTAATAAAATCAAATTGATACTGATTTAATATCAATAAGTCACTGATGCAAATTCGATATAAACAAAAATCTAACAATCCAAATAGGCCATGAGCTCTTGCTCTGAAAATACAATGAATGAAATAAAATAAAAGTTAAAAGGAGAAAAAATTATAATCTTAAAAATGTAAATCGGTTATGACGAACCTTAAAAAGAAAGAGTATCAAGGTAATGATAGAATAACCGAACTAATTTCGATGTGACGATACTGGTAATTAATGAATGAAAAAACATTAAAACTGAGATATGTGAAAAATAAACTAGTAAACAACTGGTAGAATAGAGAACATAAAAAGTATAGGAATGATGACTTACTAAAATCTTATTCGCCAACTACTATTGGAATGTAAACGTGAAGTAATTACTGTGAATAATATAGGAATAAATAAGTTAAAACTAAAAAAACCTAAAAAAAATAAAATAGTAAAGAAAGTGTAGAGTCTAAGAAAACAAAAATTATCATATTGATGACTTATCAAAATCATTTTGTCTATGGAACTATTGAAATGTGACATGTAATGAATTAAAAAATTAAAACTGAGATATCTGAAAAATAAAATAGTAAAAACGGGTAAAGTATGAGAAAATAAAATGTACTAGAGGATGACTCACTAAAATCTCTTTCTCTATTGATGGAATGTGACGAAGAATAGCTATGTGTAATTAACTAATTAAATAAATTAAAACAAAAAATCTGAAAAAAGATAAAAAAAAAAAAAAAAAAATTGCAGAATCTGAGAAAACAAAAGGTATCAAATGTTGACTTGCGAAAATCACTCTCCAAGAAAGTATTGAAATGTAACAAGTAATGAAAAAATTAAATTGAGATATCTGAAAAAAAAAAAGTAAAAAAGGGTAGAATCTCATAAAAATAAAAGTATAAGAAGATATCTTACCAAAATTCATTCTCCAAGGATGAAATGTGATTCGAAGTAATTGCTGCAGATAAATAGTGAATTAAATAATTAAAACTGAAAAATCTGAAAAAAATAATATAGTAAAAAAAGAGTAAAAATCTAAGAAAACAAAAATTATCAGATTGATGACTTACCATAAACACTTTTATCCATGGAACTCTTGATATGTGACATGAAATAATTGTTGTGGCTTTTAGGAGGTTGAAATTTGAGTTTCTCTATGTGGGTGTGAGTAGACGTAGGCACAGTTTTAAGTCTTGAAATTGAGGAATTAGAACTAAAATCATCTCCAACAGTTCCGATTTTGAAACAGTGAGACCACATTTTTTTCAAATAAAAATAAAATAACGAATTTTAGTTTTTAATAAAATAAATTCTAAACTCAAAATAATTATTAAGTCTAAAAGCGTTAAATTATTTAACCAAATTTTTTAAAAATTTGTTTAAACATATCCAATATCAATATGTTTTATAATATCGGATTGCAAATTACTCTAGAAGGTTAAAAAAATTACAATAAAAAAAAGTAGTCTCACATTATGATATGATCCAAATTCAACACTAGTTTCAACATGCAGCAAGAAACAGAAGGAAACCAAGATGGCTCAACAACTATTCCACAACAAATTAACAGTTTCTTGTTAAATGCATGTAAAAAATAGAGTAGTTAACTCATATAACAGAATAGAGTAGTTACAACTAGATCTGTAACTAGATTCAAACAATATTACATATCTGAACAAGTTCACAAAGGAATGTATAAATAAAGGAAAAAAAATGAATGAAAAGGGATATCGATTTCTCCCCTGATGTAGACAAATAGTCTAGGAGTGTCTGGCGACTCAAACAGCCATTATCATCATATACTTTCTACCTACGGCAAATTTTAAACATTAGATTAGCATCGATAAGAAAAGTTCACAAAGAAAGAAACACGAGAGGTAGAGGAGAACATATCTAGGGTTTGTGAGGCGTGAAAGAGAAAGTGAGAAGAGGCAGCTACTAGAACCATGTTAGGTTAACATAAGTGGGCCCTATCATTTGGTGCTCTCGTTATGGCTTCTGAAACTCGCAGCAATATTCAATAGTCAGACTCAGAATTTGTAAAAAATTCATTACTTGCAGTTCAAGAAAGTTTGGGTTTACTTACTTCCAGAATTGAAAAGTTGGAATCCGTCACAATGTGGAATAGCATTCACCAAGAAATCAGAATCTTAATTATTCATTATCTTCCAGACTTGGATCTTCCTTTACTGATTCTTTTCTTAAAGGAATCAAGTTGAAAATTCCCAAAATTCGATGGGGAAGATGTTTTGGGATGGATATTTCAAGTGGAGCAATTTTTCGAATTTTATGCTGTGCAAGAAGAACAACGAATGACTATTTGTTCTTTTGCATTCGAAGGAGCAGCTCGTGAATGGTTTAAGTAGATGTTCAGGAACAAGCAGTTGAGTTTGTGGAAAAAGTTCATTGAAGCATTGACATATCGTTTTGGTCCATCACCATATGTGGATGTTCATGGATTATTGTCAAAGCTGATACAAACTTCTACAGTCACTTTGTACCAATCCCAGTTTGAGGCCTTGGTCAATCGGACTGAAGGACTTTCGGATGCCTTTTTGCTCTGTTGTTTTATTTCGAGCTTAAAGCCTGCAATAAAACGAGAACTTCAACTACCTCATCCGAAAGATATGGTGGAGGCTATATGGTTAGCTCGAATGCATAAGGATAAGTTGAATGATCAAGTAAATCAATACGAACCACATATTTTTCTGCCTCCTATCTCTTCCCTTCATACAGGTACTTTACAATTCTCTAAACCTTCTAGTTCTACTTCTGGCATATCTAAATCATATAATTCCATTCCTATTAAGAAACTTACTCCTAAGGAAATGCAATCACGTAGGGAGAAAGGTTTATGTTTCAACTGTGATGAGAAATTTCACAGGAATCATAAATGTAAGCCTAAGTTTTTCTTATTAATGACTTCGTCTGATGATGTGGTGTAGCTAGAATTGATGAAGTGTATATAGTACATGAGGATGACCCATGTGCCATTAGTTATCATGCTCTCAGTGAAATTCATATTCCTAGAACTTTACGTTTTTCGGGTAGGTTAATTAGAAGCTATTGATAGTGTTGGTGGATTCAGGTAGTACCCACAATTTTATTCAGACTAGGATATCTAGTCAAGTGGGATTACCTATTTATCCAACCGAACAATTTCCAGTTGTCATAGGTAATGGTCAAAAGCTGTATTGTGATAGCATGTGCAAAGATGTTCTGTTGCACATTCAGGGTTTGGATTTTCTGGTCAATTTATATGTATTACCTATACAAGGGTCGGATGTGGTGTTAGGAGTGGATTGGTTAGATACTTTAGGGCCCGTGACTATTGAGTATAGCACTTTAACAATGCAGTTCTTGCATCAAGGTCATTCAGTAGTATTACATGGTTCTCAGTCTAAACTGGGTGGTCAGCTCGGTGGTTTCATGTTTTTCTTTGGAGGCTCAGGTGGAACATTTTTCACAGCAATTCACCACCAATACACTTATTAAACAAGTGTTGGGCAAATATAATCACATTTTTTAGCCACCTTCATCGTTGCCTCCTTTGAGAGCAGTTCAACATCGGATACATTTGAAGGAAGGGTTTTCAACTATCAATGTCAAGCCCTATCGGTATCCTCATTTTCAAAAAGAGGAAATCGAAAGACAGGTTCAAGAGATGTTGGAACAGGGCATCATACAAAATAGTAGTTCACCTTTTTCTTCGCCAGTTCTTTTGGTAAAGAAAAAGGATGGTAGTTGGTGGTTTTGTGTTGATTATAGAGCTTTAAATGAAGCTACTGTTAAAGATGAATACCCCATTCCTACTATTGATGAGCTTTTGGACGAATTAAAGGGTGCTACAATTTTTTCAAAGCTGGATTTACGTACAGGGTACCATCAGATTCGGATGTTTCCATCTGATGTTGCCAAGACAGCTTTTCGGACTCATGAGGGATACTATGAGTTTTTGGTTATGCCTTTCGGTCTTAGTAATGCTCCTGCTACTTTCCAATCTATTGTGAATGATATTTTTAAGCCTCACTTGAGACGATTTGTCATTGTTTTCTTTGATGACATACTGATATATAGTGAGACGTTGGAATCACATGTAACACATTTGGATAAGGTATTGTCCATTCTTACGGAGCATACCATGTTCTTAAAGAAATCTAAACGTGTCTTTGGTTAGAGTTCCATCGAATATTTGGGGCATGTGGTTCAAGTTTGAGGGGTTTCCCCTAATCCTAATAAATTGGTGGCTATCGAAAAATGGCCAGAACCCACTTCTTTGAAATAGCTTCGTGCTTTTTTGGGATTGGCCGGGTATTATAGAAGATTTATTAAGTCTTTTGCTTCTCTAGCCAGTCCATTAACTGACTTGTTAAAAAAAGATGGGTTTCATTGGGACGATACTGCCCTTCAAGCTTTTATTGAGCTCAAACAGGCTTTGCGTCAGGCTCCTATATTGGTTATGCCAGATTTCAAGAAGCATTTTGTCATAGAGACAAATGCATCTGGCACAGGGATTGAAGCTAATCTGTTGCAAGACGGCAAGCCAATTGCTTTCTTTAGTAAGAAAATACCTGCCCACTTAGTGAAGGCATCAGCTTATGTGCGAGAGTTATATGTAGTGGTAAAGGCGGTGCGGAAGTGGAGACAGTATCTGTGGGGTTCTCATTTTATTATCTGAACATATCACAGAAGTCTGAAAGAGCTTTTAACTCAACTTATTCAGACTCTAGAGCAACATAAATACTTGACCAAATTACTTGGATATGATTACTCTATTGAGTATAAGTGTGGGAAGGAAAATGTCGTGGCTGATGCTCTTTCAAGAAAACATGAGTTTAGTTATCTTGCTTTTTCGATGCCACATTTTTCTTTTGTTGACAAGTGGAAGCAAGAATACAGGGAGTTGCTTGCTTTTGTGAAAATTATTTCGAAATTAGCAGCAGGACATCCTCTAAAATGGAATCCCCGTTGGTTCAATGAGTTACTATTTAAAGGGCATCAATTGTTTTTGGTTCCTACTTCTTCCTTGATTCCATTACTTTTACAGGAATTCCATAGTATTCCTACTACTGGACATTTTGGAATCCGAAAGACATATCAGAGACTGGTGGCTCAATTTTATTGGCCTGAAGTAAAACATGATGTAGAGTTATTTGTTCGTGACTGTCTTACTTGTCAACAGACTAAATATTCCACTCAACGCCCTGCTGGATTATTGCAGCCATTGCCTTTGCCAGAAATAATTTGGGAAGATTTATTTATGGATTTTGTTATTAGACTTCCCAAATCTCATGGCTATATAGTGATGATGGTTGTAGTGGATCGACTTTCCAAGAATTGTCACATTGGTCCATTGGACACTCATTTTACTGCTACAAAGGTGGCTCAATTGTTTTTATGATTGGTAGTAAAGTTACATGGTTTTCCAAGGAGTATAGTAAGTGATAGAGATAGCATCTTTATGAGCCGTTTTTGGCAGGAGCTATTTCGTTTGAGTGGCACAAAACTTTTCATGAGTAGTGCCTACCATCCTCAATCTGATGGTCAAACAGAAGCTTTGAATAGGGTATTGCAACAGTACCTTCGAAGTTATGCCATAGATAGACCACATGAATGGGTCTCCTATTTGGCATCGGCTGAATTTGCTTATAACGTGTCATATCACGAAGGGGCTGGAACTACACCATTTAAAGCTGTCTATGGCCGTAGTCCTCCTACGGTTCCTTTGTATTTGAGGGGCAGTTCCAAATTGGAAGCTATTGATTATGAGTTGAAAAATCGAGATGAGATTTTATCTCTTCTCAAAACTCATTTATTATCATCTCAGCAGAGAATGAAGAATCAAGCTGATAAACATCGAATTGATGTTGTGTTTTCCGAAGGGGACATGGTTTTTGTGAAATTGCAGCCTTATAGACAAACTTCAATTGCTGGTGATTACTACAAATTATCTAGGAAATATTATGGTCCTTATCGGATCACTAAAAAGATAGGTCAAGTTGCATATGCTTTGCAACTGCCCGAGGGTTCTAGGATCCATAATATTTTCCATGTCTCATGTTTAAAGCCAGCTTACGGCTCTGTACTACCTAGTCTGGATTTACCTCCCAGAGTATTTCATAATAATCCTATTTTAAACCCTATTTGTATTTTGGATTCTCGTACTCTAGTGAGACATGGATCACATGCTCCTCAGATCCTTGTTCCGTGGTTTAGGGTTACCACCAGAAGACACTAGTTGGGAGGATCTGGTCATGTTTCGATGACTCTACCCCAATTTCACTTTGAGGATAAGGTTTATTTCAACCGGGGAGCCATCTGATACGACCCAGATTCAACACCAGTTTCAACATGCAGCAAGAAACAAAAGGAAACTAAGATGGCTCAACAACTATTCCACAACAAATTAACAGTTTCTTGTTAAATGCATGTAACAAAATAGAGTAGTTAACTCATGTAACAGAATAGAGTAGTTACAACTAGATCTGTAACTAGATTCAAACAATATTACATATCTGAACAAGTTCACAGAGGAATGTATAAATAAAGGAAAAATGAATGAAAAGGGATATCGATTTCTCCCCTGAAGTAGACAAATCATCTAGGAGTGTCTGGCGGCTCAAACAACCATTATCATCATATACTTTCTACCTGCAGCAAATTAGTAAACATTAGATTAGCATCGATAAGAAAAGTTCACAGAGAAAGAGAGAAAGAAACACGAGAGGCAGAGAGGAACATATCTAGGGTTTGTGAGGCGTGAAAGAGAAAGTGAGAAGAGGCAGCTGATAGAACCGTGTTACGTTAACATAGGTGGGCCCTATCACATTATTAAGAAAATGAATTTTGTTTTTAAGAAAAGTTTATATAAACTAATTTTATATGATTTTAAGTTATATTTATTTGTGTTATAAAAGATTAAATATTGTGAATTGGTAATAAATTTCAGTATTCATATGAAACAGCTTAAACATTAATAATTATATCTTTAATATTTCTATAATTTTCTTTTTTTTTTTTTAAACAAAACCGGCTGGGACTGCCAATTCCATCGACTATAGGTTGAAAAACCACCTGTGGACCTAGGGGGCCCCAACCCCTCAAAAAAAAAAAATGAATAAATAAAGGTGAATGGGATGAAAAATAACTAAATATGTTATTAGAAAAATATTGAAAGACAACTAAGTGATTTGTTTACTTCAACACAATGATTAAGATGCTTTGCTTATTCTTGTAGGTCGTGGGTTCGATTCTTTGTGTCTTTTATTTTTACTTCTCCCTAAAGAGGCATTGATACCATATCTATTTACGTTGTACTTGTTTCGTGCCTTGTTTATAATTTCATTATCTTTTTTCATTTACTCTTTAATTTAATTAATTGACAATTTATTATAGGAAAAAAATCTTGTAATAAATTTTTAATTATTCTTTTTTTTTGCCAGTTACTAATTATTCTATTGCTTCTGTTGTTTTACATCGTGTTTTCTATATTGCTTTTGTTATCTTTTAATTAATTAATAATATATTAGAACAAGAAAGAAATCTTGTCATTTATTACTAATTATTTTAATATATGTCATCAAATATGATGGAGCCATTTGGACAAAGGGACCTTACTACTCTTATAATTTAATGTATATATTATTAAAAATTACCTAGTATTTGAAAAATTTATTAAAATTATTTAGTAAAAGAAGTGTAATTTTCTAAATAATTATCGTCATACATGCTATATATATTATTAATTTGAATGATAAAAAAAATATATAAATAATATTATAATAAAATGATATAGGAAATCATGGAGTGCAAAAAAGGTAATATTTACTTTATAATTATATATATAACGATTTCTACAGCTATGAAGAGATTCTTTTATATTAATAAGAAATTCGATGACCAAAATATTTTATGTTATTTGATCGCTATACTTTTACATTTTCAATAAAGAAATATCTTGTAAATATAGGTGTTCATCATAAAAAAAAAATTTCTTATGGCATCTTTAAAATAACTTTTACATACGTGGTATTTTAGTATGTATTTAACCCCCATTAAAAAACCATCTTTCATATTATAAAAAAAATTATTTATTATTTTATATAATAATATATGTTTTACTTGTTACCTTTCGAAATAAAATAATTATCTCATATTATTTGCTACAATTATAAGAAAAAGGATTTCTTTTCTCATGAATCAATCCAACATAAATTTAAGAAAGGAAACATTGCAACCCCTCCCCGCGCCTCCCCTCACACCACCCCCCTCTCCTCCCCCGCGATGGTTTCTTAGTCGCTCTAAAATCTCCAACTAATCCAATTCTAGAACTGTCGTTGGCGATTTCAGTTTTTTGTAATAGTTTAGAACCAAACCATGCCCATATCTACGTGTAGTACTTTTTTGCTTTACTTGTGGGTGGTTTTATAATTTACATGCAAGTTAGGTGGTTGGTAAGTGAGTTTATCCATAGGTAGTTATATTTTTAATGTAAATTTCCAATCAAATTATTATTTTATTATTGTAAAATATATACTATATAAAATCATATGTTATATTTCAGGGCACCGAACCCCCTTCCTTCCTTCCTCTTAAATAATATAGATGTTCACACGATGTGAATTATCTATTGAAGTTTTACTTGATGTCAGCTTTTTTCTTTCTTTTTTTTTCATGAAATTAGGAATTTAAAAATCTAGACAAGGTATGGATTATGTAAAATATGATTGAATGGTTAACTTCACTTGCAATGCCTAAACCTTTTTAATATAACATAAACATATCTAAATAAAATTTCTTCATGTCAACATATTTATTCACCAATGTCTTTGTTATCTAGTGGCATCTCTATCGGTCTCTTATGTGAGATATCATAGGTTCGATTCCCACCTCTTGTTCTAATGGCAAAAGAAAAAAATATTTATTCTTTTTTTCACTTTGGCCCTCTTCTCTACTGCACATCATCTCTTTCTTCCCTCCTCCTCCTCCTCCTCCTTCTTCTTCTTACCACACAATGCACATTAAAAAAAAAAAAACATATCAAATCA
>JAMXBD010004172.1:0-80325 GCA_024138025.1 Combretum micranthum
AATCAAAACAATTTCTGAAATCAAACTTAAAGCATATCAAAAAAAAGAAGTTCATACGTGAATCGGAAATAAGGCAAATCACAGAAGAAAATTACAAAACAACAAGCATTGTTCCGAGAATTTAAAAGATAGACTAAGATCATGGATCTAGTCTAGGATTACAAAATCTAAGCTGGACTTCTGAGGATAGGCTCCATTCCTTTCCTCATTCTTCGGGCGCATCTCCCGGGTTGCTGCTGGATGATCCTGGGTTCCAGTCCCTCATGAACTGGCTGAAATATCTCCTCCTTTTCCGGGCTGCCTCTCTGGATCTTTCGCGTCCGTCGGTTGGTTCGTCTCTAGTCTCCTCTGGTACTATGTCATGAATGGTTCTCCAAGTAATGGCTTCATCTGTCTCCATGCTATTGTTCTCTTGTGGGAGGAGCACTGTCTGTATTCATGGCCGAGTTTGGTTCTTGCCTTCCCGGAGTCTGTCGTCCCATTAAGTAGCGGATAATCCTTTCCTCAGTACTGTTTGGGGTTCTTCGTCTGCAACAGTGGTTTGGTTTCCTTCTTCCGGTCCTGCTTCATTTTCTTCCTCTGGGTCTTCCTCCGAGTCTTCACTCTCTTCATCTTCTTCCATAGGCTCTCCTCTTATTATTGTTCCGTCATCCCGGCGTAGGGGCTCGTTCCTTCTGAGTTGGATTCCCATGAAGGTAGGCGGTTCCTGTGGGCACTTGGGTTGGGGGTCGTAGTACCTCCTGGTACACTCCATGCCAATGGAAGACATCGTTGATGTCTGCCTTCATCCATTCAAGGTGATCTATCAAGTTGTCGTGGGCGTACACGAACATAGGTCCGATTTTCCTCCATGTCTGGAAATCTGGAGAAGTTCGTCCCCCGTCTTTCCTAAGAACGAATGTGGCTTCCTTTAGCATAGGTCTATCTTCAGCAATGGCCGCAATACGTTCCACGGCGTATATCATTTCCAACTCGGTTAGCTTCTTTCCTATGGGACAGTTGTGAATGGTCTGTACTACTTCTCTCCATTCTGTTTGTATCATTCCTCTCTTCCATATCTGGAACATTTCTCGGACAGTCTTAGGTTGTCCTGCTAGGGCAAATTCCTCACATAGGACCCTAAGTCTCAGTCGATAGTCTTCTGGGGTTTCGAAGGGTCCTTTCCGGAAATTCTTGGCTTGAAGACGGGCCTCATCTATGGTGATCTACGTAAAAGAAGATATTAGAAGACTTATTCTACCCATTCTATTTCATCTAAGTCTTTCTTGTCTCTTTCTAAGTCAATTCTTCTTAAGTCCATTTCTATAATTATGATTCCTAGGTTCTTAAACCATGCTCTGATACCAACTTAAACTGTCACGCCCCAATGGGTACCCTAAACGTGACAGTCCGCCACACTCAATATTAAAGCTTAAGTATGACAACCTTAGTCATTTCCAAAAGCTTTTATATTAAGTGTAAGGCTTACTTTCACAATTTTAGAGGACCATATGTAGAATAATGAAGTTTAAGGAGATACAAAAACATATCAAGAAAAGAAGAATCACAATAATTATTTGTCCATGGCATAAATTTTACAAACTTAGGGACAACTCCCCAAATTTCAAATCTATTAACATGCTAATACTAAACTATACTTTATTCAGATTTCTAATATACAAGAGGGATTACCTGCCCACAGGGTCCACGAGGCCTTAACCATAAATACGGAAACTGCAAAAGATAGCTATCGGGGTATAAGCTACTAGGCTTAGTGAGTAGATCCCCAAAATTTATACTCAAATAACATTTATCAATCAAGTTTATTATTCAAACATATGAAATGCAACAACCACGTGAGCATACAAGACATATGACTTTCCGGGAATCATATGTTGAATGAATTTACGCCCTTCATTCAGGGTTGGGATTCAGGCCAATTACAGCCACAACTTTTAAAACACTTTTATAGGTCTTACCGGCACCTATATGCCATCAAAAACTTGTAGTTTATTACAGGCTCCTACTAGCCATCAAAAACTTGTAGTTTATTACAGGCTCCTACTAGCCATCATTTTTGTAGTTCTTACCGGCTCCTACTCGCCACTTACATGATATACCGGTTCTGTCTACCACCACTATTATACACTTGTCCCACCAATTGTATAATAGCGAATGCAATGTGACTCAACATATGAAGTGCATGAATAATTTCTTTAATTAAAGTCTAGTAGTTAATTTTAACTTCTTTCAAGTGGTCAACCAATTTCAAACAATTCAAGATAATAATGTACATACCACTTTATTACAAACAAATTGAGTTTCGATATACTTAACATTCCTTCAACATGTTATCATACACTTCTTTTTGAGTTTGCATAGATTCTAGTGCAACTAATTTTACAAGCACAAGCAAGAGTATGAAAAATAACAGGGAAATAACTCACGATGCCATTGTCGTCTAATTTTCTTAAGCGGATGAGTCGTTCATACACTCCACTAAATCGCAATAGTCCTCGGGGTGAAGAAATCCTTCCTCGGGATCACCTAACCAAAGAAAATACCCATAATGAGTTTTTCTTGAAGATTTTCTTGAATTTTGACAAAACAATGTCAAAGAACGTCAAAGTTCGTATGAAAGAATGTTCCAATTTAAAATGGCCATAACTTGGTCATTTTAACTCGGAATCGCGCATATAATATACCGATTTCTATCTACTCGAAAAGATCTACCCATTTCTAAAATTATTTCCCACAAACAAAGCCATATAGGTTCCGAAAAACTGGTGACAAAATTCATCACGGATTTTCAAGTGAAAACAACTTTGGTTCAAGAAATCAAAATTTGTTTGATAAATACTTAGTTATCTATATAGTTGAAAAATTCTCTTTTTATAACTATATAACTCATATTTAAGCATGCTCAAGTGTCTTGTTGTCCAACTCATTTTTTTCTTAGATAAAACAATGTCGGTTTGAAGTTTTTCGGAAATATAAATTTCTTTGTAATGAATACCTTGCTTCCTTTGTTTTCTAAAAACGTTTTATGTTGATTTTATTTATCTTTTTCTAAGTGGCTATTAAAAATAAAATTTTTACTTCCTAAGTTACACTAACAATATTTTTGAAGTTTTCTAGAAAATATTCTTTTCTTCATTTTCTTGTGTAAATTCCTTTGTTTACTTGTTTTGGCAAAAATCTTCACTTGATATTCCTCATTCTTTTTCTTCTCTCATGTCCTATCTAAAAAAACAATTACTCATGCATGAAAATTTGTTTTCCTTATAAAACAAAGTAGAACAATTATGGACTTTTTGTAGAAAAACTAATTTCTAGAATTCTATTGTTTTCCTCTTGTAACTTGAAAAGAAATAACTTTATTATTTTCAAACCACAAATTTTTCTTTGCCTATTTCCTTAGTCATCCATCTTATGTTCCTTCTTTATGAAAAGAACCATTTTCGTAAAATATTTTCTTTCGAAAACAAGGTAGAGTAATAAAGATTTAAATGGCTTTCTAAGTAAAAATAGTTTCTAAATTCATAGTGAATTCTTTTTGTAACTTGAAAAGGAATGAGTTTATTTTTGTTATCTTATATTTTTATGTTTCACATAACTTATTCCTAAGTGACAAAATGTCTTCTTTTATTTTATTATCTTTAGAGAATAAAGCTTTTTGGACAACAATGAACATGATTATGAGGTTAATAATAAACAAAATAACATAAAGCATAAAGAATAAAGTCAAGTATTGGAGTCTTAGCTTTTTCAAGGCTCCCGGGACTAAGAAATAAACTAGTCCCATAAAGAAATAAAATGAAAGAAAGAAAACTTGTTTTGACTTGATGAGGACAAGTCTAAGACTAGAGACTAGTCTTAATTTAACAAGGAATAAATAAATAAATTGCAATGGAAAAGTAAACAAATTACTTTGCATTAAATAAATTGCAAGTGAGCTTATATGCTCTAAAGAATATGTATAGATATATAAACAATAATAAATCAACATAAACATAAATGGATTGGCATGAACAAGAACAATACATGAACATAATGTAGTTTCCACAACTTGTAGTATTTGGAAACTCACACTATGGTCATGTAAAGTTACATGACATGAAGAAGAAGAAAGAATCACAAATGAGTTACCTAAAGAAGACTTTGATATGGTTATGTGGTTATGGGTTTTTGTTGTTGGTGGAAGTTGTTGTGGAATTATTTTGAGAGAGTTTTGAGATAGAAATTTGAGAGAGCTTTGAGAGGAAAATTTGAGAGAGTTTTGGTATGAATTTGTGAGTAGTGAATGTGTGAAAGAAGTGAAAGAGAAGGGGCGTATTTATAGGATTTTGAGGAGTGATTTTTGTGTGTTAAAATAAATACAAAATAAAACAAATTGAGGGCATTAGAGAGAGGGGGGCCGGCCATGGTGTGAGGAGGGGGAGGATGAATTAATTTTTTGACTTTTTGGAAATGTAAGATGTAATTTGTAAGATAGATGTGATATAAAGTTATGGGAAAGGTAAAAAGTTAAGATAATAGGTTATGTAGAGTGTAAGAGTAGGTGTAAGAAAAAGTAGAGATAAAAGAATAGTGTAGAATAGTAATGAATAGTATAATGTAAGGTAGATAAGACAATTAAAGTACCGGTAGTAAGAAAATACGCGTATAATAGCTTTATCTGTTATTTTTACTTACCGAAAAATTATGAAATTGATATTTTTGGAAAACTTATATTTTTACGAGTCTAACGGTATATTCGGAATATTTTTACTATTCCGGCCTTCCGGACACGTTTTTCGAGAACTGTGTCCGATCGGGTTCGAAGGACACCCGAATTTCGCGAAACTGAAACTTTTATAAAACCTATGGTTATTACGGACTATTCGAGCTAATTATCCCAACTTCGTTTTTCCGGGCCAAAGAAAACGGCAATGCCGGATTTAGTTTTGATACGGTAAACTAGGGTTTTGTTGACCTTTAAGGTTCCGTTTGACTTCCGGTTAGGGTTTTATGCTAAACCGATTCCGAAAATTTAGGGGTTTACAACCTACCCCCCTTAAAGAAAGTTTTGTCCTCAAAACTTGGAAATTCTACTTGTGGTTCTAACAAACCCGGTTACTTGGGTTATGCGTCCTTCTTCAAAAAGATCTCTTTACTTGATTTCCTTATTTCTTAACCTCTGAACTCTTACGATAAATATCGGTTTTGGGTATATCTTCATAAGGAAATTTCTCTTTTGGAAACGTTAACTTTTATCCCTATAACTTGATTCCTTAACCATCTGTTAAATAGGGAATTGTTGCACATCTCAATGTGCTTATGTATAATCAACTTCTCCTTGTCTTATGATTATTTCCTATCTTTAAACTCACCTGATTCTTAATTTGAGACTTCCTTTCCGATTCATCTTATTTCGTCTATCCTGTGCCTTTATCATCTCATGAGATGCTCTTGATTGTTCCTCCAAGGTATTTGAATGGTTCTTTTTGTAGTATCAGGGGTCCAAAATTCTTTATTAGATCCTTTACGTTCCCATTCTTGCGTCCAGGGTTGTCATATCTCCTACTGACCTCTTTTGCTTTCAGCTCTTTTCCTTTAGAGAGCGTTATATTGACTGATTATGAAACGAACTACTTTGTGAGCTACACCATGTATACCATAAGCATCCTTGCCTTCTTGCTATCGTTTGTGAAAATTCAGATCTTTGAGAAGGTTAATTCCGTTTTCATCGAAGTTCATAAACCTTTTCGTCCTTTGGTGTTTTGATTCTTTTATCCACATTTCATTTCTTCTAATGTTCTTTGAACTTTGGTTTATCTGAGTTCTCCTTAAATATGTTGTTGGTCCCAAATTATGAACCGTACTCATGATTCCTTCTTACTACTTCCTTGTCCTTAGGTTATGCTAAATCATCCTTCAGCTTCCTTTGATACATCTTTCTTTCTTTATTCCTTCTTTATCCTTCGTATCTTCTTGTCCCAGCTCTTTTATTATTTTTATATGTTGTCCTTAATATCCTACTGACGTGGTTCCTCTTTTAAACCTTGTTTGTGAGCTTCAAGGTTTGGCTTTTCAACTTCTCTTAAATTTCCCATACTTAAGATTACACTCTTAGTTTGCTTCTTTCCCTCTTCATCATAAGCTGGACGGTATATTTTGATGGCATACTTCACTTTAAGGCCTCGATTCTTCTTGTTGTTGTTCTTCCAACTTCCTTATTAGGCCATTTTTCCATGTTTCGCTGAGTGAAATTTATATCCCGAATTCTTTTCAACTTCACACGAAACTTATGAATGTCTCCAAAGGTCAATTTCTCTTCACTCTTTAGCTATTCAATTCCTTTCATCAACTCGTAAGAATGTGTCTGTTTGCTTCTTATGTTAGCAGGTCCTTGCTAAATATTCTCCTTTTGTTTTGTAAGCTCTATGTTTTTCCTTGTTTCTTCTTATTGAAACTTTATTTGAGAGATATACCTCTTATTCCAAAGATTACTTATTTTCCATTATTTCTTAGAGTCACTGGGGACTTCATGTTTCGCGTCTTTGTGATAGTTTAACCAAATTTCTTGAGTTTTCTCATTCTTTCACATTATCTCAAACTAGGTTATCGTTTGTCATATAAAAGAATGTAATACTTTGTACTTCAAGAGAGTAAAACATCCTGATTTACTAAACTTCTTATGTACATGAGAGGGGATTATTGCTCCTATTTATCCATATAAATAAAACCTTACATTCCTCTGTTACTATAAAGAAACATTATCAGTAAAAGAAGGTTAGAGATTGACTGGTTCCTGAATCGCTATTATAGTCTCTAATGTACTCCAAGGCAGTCAAGTTTCCATTTTCCTTTACCCACTTCCTTGCCTATCCATTGTCCCTGCAAGTTGTATACTCGAATTCCCGAAGCAGTAGCTCCAGGTCTGCTCTTTCTTCCTACTCTTATAGGAACAACTTCCTCTGATGATCTTGATAGAATGTTCCTTCCTTGTGGACAGTTGTTGGCAACATGTCCATCTGATTGCAAATATAGCAAGCATCTATCCCTCTGTTTGGGTATTTTGACATCTTATGGTTTGCATTTCACAAAAGAAACACTTTCCAAATAGCTGGGGCACTTCTTCGGGTAGTGTGCTCCATTGCACTTCCAACACTTAATACCTCTTGGTATGATCTTTCTATTGTCGCTCTTTGATTTTCTTTGGTAGGGGCATGAGATGGGGTTCTATGCAAAACTCCCTTTCGATGATTGGGTCTTCTTCCTCTTCTATTCTTTCTCTCCTTTTCCTTGCTCCTTCTATGATCCGAGCTCTTTCCACTAATTCTCGAAAATTTTTATATCAAATTCTTCCAACTTCATCCTTAGGTCTTCATCCAATCCTCTATAAAGACTTGTTTTCTCAATTCTTCACTGTACTTATAGGAGTTGGTGCATATTGCAACAATCTACTGAACTCGTTCATATTGTTCGATTGTTCTTCCTTTTTGAGCAATTTGCAAGAAGTCCGCACTATATCTTACTCGTAAACTTCCTGGAAATAATTCTCCAAAAACTCATGTCTAAACATTTCCCAAGTGATTGAGTCATTAGATCTCTTTTCTTGACTCCCACCATATCCTAGTGTTTAGACGAAGCATGAATGTTCCATACTTGATTTGTAAATGGGTGGAACTTCATATGCATCAAAAGACATCTCTATTTGAGATAACCAATCTTGCCTCCTGGTTGTCGTAAGCTCCTTCAAAGAAGCGATTACTTTTGATGAAGTTAGGTAACATGCTCTTGTATGGTCTTGGTGGTGGAGATGGAGGTAGGGGTGCACTTTGGCTATGCATGTTCCTATGCACAGATGCCTCTGTTGAAGCTTGTTGCGGTGGTGAGGGTTGGCGTGTAAGTCCTATTCGAGGTGCGGAGGTTCCTTCTTCGTTTACTCCTATTTCGGCTGTTTTAGATTTTCTAGGTCAGGTTTGTGAAGTTTTGATAACTTAATTAAATTTTTGCCGGAATTTGGGGAAATATAACGAAAATTTAAATATGCATAAAAGCTAAGAAAATTTAAATCAAAACAATTTCTGAAATCAAACTTAAAGCATTATCAAAAAAAAAGTTCATACGTGAATCGGAAATAAGGCAAATCACAGAAGAAAATTACAAAACAACAAGCATTGTTCCGAGAATTTAAAAGATAGACTAAGATCATGGATCTAGTCTAGGATTACAAAATCTAAGCTGGACTTCTGGGGATATGCTCCATTCCTTTCCTCATTCTTCGGGCGCATCTCCCGGGTTGCTGCTGGATGATCCTGGGTTCCAGTCCCTCATGAACTGGCTGAAATATCTCCTCCTTTTCCGGGCTGCCTCTCTGGATCTTTCGCGTCCGTCGGTTGGTTCGTCTCTAGTCTCCTCCGGTACTATGTCATGAATGGTTCTCCAAGTAATGGCTTCATCTGTCTCCATGCTATTGTTCTCGTTGGGAGGAGCACTGTCTGTATTCATGGCCGAGTTTGATTCTTGCCTTCCCGGAGTCTGTCGTCCCATTAAGTAGCGGATAATCCTTTCCTCAGTACTGTTTCGGGGTTCTTCGTCTGCAACAGTGGTTTGGTTTCCTTCTTCCGGTCCTGCTTCATTTTCTTCCTCTGGGTCTTCCTCCGAGTCTTCACTCTCTTCATCTTCTTCCATAGGCTCTCCTCTTATTATAGTTCCGTCATCCCGCAGGCGTAGGGGCTCGTTCCTCTGAGTTGGATTCCCATGAAGGTAGGCGGTTCCGTGGGCACTTGGGTTGGGGGTCGTAGTACCTCCTGGTACACTCCATGCCAATGGAAGACATCGTTGATGTCTGCCTTCATCCATTCAAGGTGATCTATCAAGTTGTCGTGGGCGTACACGAACATAGGTCCGATTTTCCTCCATGTCTGGAAATCTGGAGAAGTTCGTCCCCCGTCTTTCCTAAGAACGAATGTGGCTTCCTTTAGCATAGGTCTATCTTCAGCAATGGCCGCAATACGTTCCACGGCGTATATCATTTCCAACTCGGTTAGCTTCTTTCCTATGGGACAGTTGTGAATGGTCTGTACCACTTCCCTCCATTCTGTTTGTACCATTCCTCTCTTCCATATCTGGAACATTTCTCGGACAGTCTTAGGTTGTCCTGCTAGGGCAAATTCTCACATAGGACCTAAGTCTCAGTCGATAGTCTTCTGGGTTTCGAAGGGTCCTTTCCGGAAATTCTTGGCTTGAAGACGGGCCTCATCTATGGTGATCTACGTAAAAGAAGATATTAGAAGACTTATTCTACCCATTCTATTTCATCTAAGTCTTTCTTGTCTCTTTCTAAGTCAATTCTTCTTAAGTCCATTTCTATAATTATGATTCCTAGGTTCTTAAACCATGCTCTGATACCAACTTAAACTGTCACGCCCCAATGGGTACCCTAAACGTGACAGTCCGCCACACTCAATATTAAAGCTTAAGTATGACAACCTTAGTCATTTCCAAAAGCTTTTATATTAAGTGTAAGGCTTACTTTCACAATTTTAGAGGACCATATGTAGAATAATGAAGTTTAAGGAGATATAAAAACATATCAAGAAAAGAAGAATCACAATAATTATTTGTCCATGGCATAAATTTTACAAACTTAGGGACAACTCCCCAAATTTCAAATCTATTAACATGCTAATACTAAACTATACTTTATTCAGATTTCTAATATACAAGAGGGATTACCTGCCCACAGGGTCCACGAGGCCTTAACCATAAATACGGAAACTGCAAAAGATAGCTATCGGGGTATAAGCTACTAGGCTTAGTGAGTAGATCCCCAAAATTTATACTCAAATAACATTTATCAATCAAGTTTATTATTCAAACATGAAATGCAACAACCACGTGAGCATACAAGACATATGACTTTCCGGGAATCATATGTTGAATGAATTTACGCCCTTCATTCGGGTTGGGATTCAGGCCAATTACAGCCACAACTTTTAAAACACTTTTATAGGTCTTACCGGCACCTATATGCCATCAAAAACTTGTAGTTTATTACAGGCTCCTACTAGCCATCAAAAACTTGTAGTTTATTACAGGCTCCTACTAGCCATCATTTTTGTAGTTCTTACCGGCTCCTACTCGCCACTTACATGATATACCGGTTCTGTCTACCACCACTATTATACACTTGTCCCACCAATTGTATAATAGCGAATGCAATGTGACTCAACATATGAAGTGCATGAATAATTTCTTTAATTAAAGTCTAGTAGTTAATTTTAACTTCTTTAAGTGGTCAACCAATTTCAAACAATTCAAGATAATAATGTACATACCACTTTATTACAAACAAATTGAGTTTCGATATACTTAACATTCCTTCAACATGTTATCATACACTTCTTTTTGAGTTTGCATAGATTCTAGTGCAACTAATTTTACAAGCACAAGCAAGAGTATGAAAAATAACAGGGAAATAACTCACGATGCCATTGTCGTCTAATTTTCTTAAGCGGATGAGTCGTTCATACACTCCACTAAATCGCAATAGTCCTCGGGGAAGAAATCCTTCCTCGGGATCACCTAACCAAAGAAAATACCCATAATGAGTTTTTCTTGAAGATTTTCTTGAATTTTGACAAAACAATGTCAAAGAACGTCAAAGTTCGTATGAAAGAATGTTCCAATTTAAAATGGCCATAACTTGGTCATTTTAACTCGGAATCGCGCATATAATATACCGATTCTATCTACTCGAAAAGATCTACCCATTTCTAAAATTATTTCCCACAAACAAAGCCATATAGGTTCCGAAAAACTGGTGACAAAATTCATCACGGATTTTCAAGTGAAAACAACTTTGGTTCAAGAAATCAAAATTTGTTTGATAAATACTTAGTTATCTATATAGTTGAAAAATTCTCTTTTTATAACTATATAACTCATATTTAAGCATGCTCAAGTGTCTTGTTGTCCAACTCATTTTTTTCTTAGATAAAACAATGTCGGTTTGAAGTTTTTCGGAAATATAAATTTCTTTGTAATGAATACCTTGCTTCCTTTGTTTTCTAAAAACGTTTTATGTTGATTTTATTTATCTTTTTCTAAGTGGCTATTAAAAATAAAATTTTTACTTCCTAAGTTACACTAACAATATTTTTGAAGTTTTCTAGAAAATATTCTTTTCTTCATTTTCTTGTGTAAATTCCTTTGTTTACTTGTTTTGGCAAAAATCTTCACTTGATATTCCTCATTCTTTTTCTCATGTCTCCTATCTAAAAAAACAATTACTCATGCATGAAAATTTGTTTTCCTTATAAAACAAAGTAGAACAATTATGACTTTTTGTAGAAAAACTAATTTCTAGAATTCTATTGTTTTCCTCTTGTAACTTGAAAAGAAATAACTTTATTATTTTCAAACCACAAATTTTTCTTTGCCTATTTCCTTAGTCATCCATCTTATGTTCCTTCTTTATGAAAAGAACCATTTTCGTAAAATATTTTCTTTCGAAAACAAGGTAGAGTAATAAAGATTTAAATGGCTTTCTAAGTAAAAATAGTTTCTAAATTCATAGTGAATTCTTTTTGTAACTTGAAAAGGAATGAGTTTATTTTTGTTATCTTATATTTTTATGTTTCACATAACTTATTCCTAAGTGACAAAATGTCTTCTTTTATTTTATTATCTTTAGGAATAAAGCTTTTTGGACAACAATGAACATGATTATGAGGTTAATAATAAACAAAATAACATAAAGCATAAAGAATAAAGTCAAGTATTGGAGTCTTAGCTTTTTCAAGGCTCCCGGGACTAAGAAATAAACTAGTCCCATAAAGAAATAAAATGAAAGAAAGAAAACTTGTTTTGACTTGATGAGGACAAGTCTAAGACTAGAGACTAGTCTTAATTTAACAAGGAATAAATAAATAAATTGCAATGGAAAAGTAAACAAATTACTTTGCATTAAATAAATTGCAAGTGAGCTTATATGCTCTAAAGAATATGTATAGATATATAAACAATAATAAATCAACATAAACATAAATGGATTGGCATGAACAAGAACAATACATGAACATAATGTAGTTTCCACAACTTGTAGTATTTGGAAACTCACACTATGGTCATGTAAAGTTACATGACATGAAGAAGAAGAAAGAATCACAAATGAGTTACCTAAAGAAGACTTTGATATGGTTATGTGGTTATGGGTTTTTGTTGTTGGTGGAAGTTGTTGTGGAATTATTTTGAGAGAGTTTTGAGATAGAAATTTGAGAGAGCTTTGAGAGGAAAATTTGAGAGAGTTTTGGTATGAATTTGTGAGTAGTGAATGTGTGAAAGAAGTGAAAGAGAAGGGGATTTATAGGATTTTGAGGAGTGATTTTTGTGTGATTAAAATAAATACAAAATAAAACAAATTGAGGGCATTAGAGAGAGGGGGCGCCGGCCATGGTGTGAGGAGGGGAGGATGAATTAATTTTTTTGACTTTTTGGAAATGTAAGATGTAATTTGTAAGATAGATGTGATATAAAGTTATGGGAAAGGTAAAAAGTTAAGATAATAGGTTATGTAGAGTGTAAGAGTAGGTGTAAGAAAAAGTAGAGATAAAAGAATAGTATAGAATAGTAATGAATAGTATAATGTAAGTAGATAAGACAATTAAAGTACCGGTAGTAAGAAAATACGCGTATAATAGCTTTATCTGTTATTTTTACTTACCGAAAAATTATGAAATTGATATTTTTGGAAAACTTATATTTTTACGAGTCTAACGGTATATTCGGAATATTTTTACTATTCCGGCTTCCGGACACGTTTTTCGAGAACTGTGTCCGATCGGGTTCGAAGGACACCCGAATTTCGCGAAACTGAAACTTTTATAAACCTATGGTTATTACGGACTATTCGAGCTAATTATCCCAACTTCGTTTTTTCCGGGCCAAAGAAAACGGCAATGCCGGATTTAGTTTTGATACGGTAAACTAGGGTTTTGTTGACCTTTAAGGTTCGTTTGACTTCCGGTTAGGGTTTTATGCTAAAACCGATTCCGAAAATTTAGGGGTTTACAGGTGCCTTGTATATTCTATTCCTAGCATGATGCATCATTGAAATATTTTATGGAATTTGCATAAAGGACACATATTAACATTGGAAGGAAGTTTAGTGTATTTAGGGGGAGGGGGGAGAGAGAGAGAGAGAGAGAGAGACAGGGAGAGAGAGGCGTGAAAAAAGAAAGAGGAGGGGGAGGGGAGGATTTTGAGTGAGTTTATGTGTTTGGGGAAAGGAGATAGAGAAATTGTAAAAATGAGAGGAGATGATGGCGTATTTATAGAAGGAGAAGTAGATTAAAGAATGAAGAAAAAAATTGAAAAAAAGAAAGGGAATAGGGCAGTATAGCTAGCACATTTGGGGGGATGGGGGGTGTGCGAGGAAGAGAGAGAGAGAGTATTAGTTGTTTATGAAAAGTATGTTAAGTATGGTGTTATGTAAGAAGTGTGTAAGAATAGGATAATAAAAGTGATGGAGTAGATAGTAAACAAGGAATAAGTAAAGTATAATAAATAGTGAATGAATAAGACAGATAATACAAGTAGAAAATATGATAAACATAAAATTTGGTTCAAGTGTCATTTTTATAGCTCAATAAAATATTATAATATGTTAGAAAAAATTTTCATATTATTTTATTATTAATTTTTATCCTATTAAGTTGTCTTGGTTTGCATGCCAAGAATGGAATATAAAAACTATATTTTGTAGGGTTTTAGAAACTTTTATCATTTTAGTAGAAAATTTTCTTAGACATTTTATTTTTTAGGTTTCTATAATTATCAAATTCATATGATATTCTAGGATTGCAGCATTATGTCTAATCAAGTCTAGAGTTTAGAAGTTTATGGTCTACTCAAATTAGTTTTAAGGTTTGGATTCTAGTTTTGACTCTAAATTTCGTATTTAAACTAACCAAAAACTCTAGGGATTTACAATAGCTCAGTACAACAACAACATAAGCACCACAAGATGGGCACACACACTTATTCTAATGTAATGCAACAATCAACAAGTTATATTTTAAATTTATAGTGTAACAAAACAATAGAGCACCTACACTTCAACAACATGCCATGGGAATCTAGGATATTGAGTAGCAATAACTGCTCAAGAGGTGGATATAAGCAACCTGAGTGCTTATATCTCCTAAAGGACTATCTAAAATAATATCTTTGTCTATGGTTCATAGCCATTATACATCTCTATCTATCACCATCCATGATATAATATAGCTCAATCGACCCTAAAAATTATTATTCATACTATATTACTTCTCACCAGTTTAGATAGACATTATCCCAATACCGTTTGTCCTATCAACTACCTGTTAAGTTACCTATGAATATCTTTAACAAAGATAGGAGATAGCTTAAGCGCCTAACTACCGTATTGGTACCATCTAGTAAGGTTGTTGCTCTTTGGACTGGATTAAATGACCACAAACAAGCAACAAATAATTATTAAGCCCATTTTTAAGTATTAGTTCACTTAGGATGCTTATCTTAACACACAAGACGCAAGCTACTCAGTACCTTGTATACTATCTAAAATTTGGCAAAGATCAAAGGTAGGCTCAAAGGCGAATAAGTATCTCTTTCATGAAAATTAATCCATATAAATATATAAATTATTTATCAGCTTACATTAAACTCATATTTAATACTCATTTTCTAATAAACATATATTTGAAAAACAACATACTCTCTTATTATTCATGGTTTAGTGTATATTATATCTAAGCTAATTACAAGTTAATAAGTCTATATTAACTTAATTGAGCCAAGTTCGTTAAGATTAATTATTTAATCTAATTACCAAGTCATATTCAATTTTTCTACTAAGACATTATCATGTATCCAATAGGATATTAATTAATCTTAGTATAACTATTTTAGATCTTTTTCAATCAAGTTCATTATTAAGTCAAATTGAACTTAAATTTATTAACAAAGTCCATTTTATATTTAAAATCCATCTTAAATCTAGTTACTTATTAAATCTATTGATGCCTCTATAATTTAGAGTACACTTAATATAAACATAAACTTAACTCATTCTTAATTATATAAGTACCAATTTATATTTTACTTATTATTTACTCATTTCTTTCTTTCTTTTCTTTTCTTTTTTCACACGACATTGACACTTGTTATGGAAGTGGAGATGGTTATCACCCCTTATGTAATGCCTATTATCAAAACATTTTGAATGTCATAAACAAACAGAGGTGATAACGCCCGTGATCATCTAAACTTTGCAAAATAGTTTTATCACAATATTCATCATGTCTGATATCGTCTTTAATTAAAAATCTGAAGTATCATGGGAATAATCATGTCCATGATCAATGCCATGTGCTTGGTTTCACATTTTCCTTTTGTTCATTTTCCCAAATTTTAACTTACTTAACTAATTAGTTAATTCACAATTACAACAAAAAGTATCTCAATATCCTCATATAAATTCATTTTCATGATTTCATAGTTCTTTCATACACATCACTTGATCATATTTTCTCAAATCATTTCATCAAACATCTTATCTCTACACATGCATATATATATGTATGTATATATAAGTTTTAACATATATGTTTATATATCACAAATTTATCGATATCATCATAAATCCTACATCCATTTAACACTAATTCACCATAATCATGCATTTACAACAATCAAACTTACTTGTTTAGGAAACACAAGCAATTTAAATCTTCACTACCACTACCTCTCCTTAAGTTGATAAAGCTTCTTCAAGCTACTTTTCTACCTTAATCTTAACTTCTATCTTCAAATTCACCTAAAAATGTTATTGAAATAGATAATTGGGTTGGGTCATTAAGAGAAAATTGAAAAGAGAAATAGGAATAGAGAGAGGAAAAAGGCAACTGAAAAAGGAAAGTGAGGGTTAAGATTTTCTAAGGGAAATTTTCATATATAACGTTCATGGACTTAGGCTTAAGCTTGATTTATTAGGTGTAATGTTGGGCTTTTTGGTATCATTTTCAAATTGATATTTGTCAAGAAACTGATAATAATGAAAAACTAATAGTTTTACTCATAAACTGACCAAATTAAACCAATACTAAGTTGATACTGATATGATACAGATAAGTTACAGATATTGATCCAATACAAATGATACTGACAAAAATCTGACAGTCCAAGTAGGCCCTATAGTTGGAATTTGGTCAGAGGATTTACGGAATTGAAATTGATACATTAAACAAGAAATTTGGCTTAGAAATTAAATTAGTAGGAATATGATATTTTAGTTGAGCTCGCAAATTTAGGACTTAAGAATTGATATTTATGCTCAAGTAGTAAAATTTTAATTTTTTGTGATTAAGGAATTGGAATTTAGATTAAAATACTGAATTGAGCATTTTAGAAATTTAGGCAATTGAACTTAAGAAATTTAATGATATTTGATAATTGAACGGGATGAGTAGTTTTGTTTGTTGTAATAGAAAATTAAAGCAAAAATATAAGTTGAAAGGTGTATTTGAAATCTCCAATTCTAATTAAATCTATTTACTGATTCGATTATGTTAATTTATCTAATCATACCCTATAGTTTAGTTTACTTAATTTATTTAACTAAACTATTTAAGTTCAATTTCTAATTTAATTTTTAAATTAAAGTCCAAAATTATATGTCTATTGTACTATATAATTATAACAATTCTAACTTAAGTAGGTAAAATTTTGGGGTATTTCTTATAATAAGGTGTTGGTGTGTAAACATCATCAAAGTCTCTCTGCATCAATTCATCTTAATGAATTGCTTCCTATCAAGTTTGCCAACTCATTCACAATTGATGCAAAGTAGATTACGGGCCGATTCATGGGTAAATTAGACAAATCTAAAAAGCTCAAGAAGAAATAAATGCACAATCCATCTTTCAAATGCCATATCTTTTAGCATACAACTACGTTTTCTTATTATTATGTATATAAACGAAGTTCTTTTAGAAATATACAAATCTTGTAGTAAATGCTTGGGGTTATTTTAGAGACGATATAATATCATCATTTTCTTATTACGAAACGATTTTTTATTATTTAATAATATTCCAGAATTCCTTGAGTGAAGATTTTCCTCAAATTTTATTTTAGTTTTTAAGATTAATCGTTGATTGATGTTATCAGTTATGCTACTCAAAGTGTAAACAATTTTGTCTATTTTGAGGTTAAACTATATTAATAATTTTATAGTATCATAATATAATAATGATTTTCTAATAGAATGATAAGGTAATGTAACATAATGTATAATATGATTGGCAAAGAAAATATTAAATTAAAGTATCGAATTACGTGAAAAGTTAAAATCAATAGAACAACTAATAAAATCAATCCATTTTCTCTTACCAATAGGCCTTCAAATTTGTTATTAGGTTTGATTTTGTCTTTTCCCTCAAGAATTTACCCTATTGATACGTTAACAATACGATGGTGAATAATAAAATAATTTCCTTTAAAAATGGTTAGCAACCTTTCACCGCCACTAGTATAGTGAAGGTCCATCGAAGGTGAGAAGACTTGTGCAACGAGTTCACCATACATAGGCTTCAGTATCGCCGTCGTCCATCAATTAAGAAGGAAAATATTATATGCACCGTATTTGAAAAATTTTTATTCTCATTTTTGTCCTAATTCACTAGTAGAAAAATGAGCTTAAGAGGCGAAATATTTCGCCTCAGTAGCTTAGAATTTCGCCTCAATAGGGCTATTGAGGCGAAAAATTCGCCTCAAAAATTCGCCTCTGGAAGTCCGCCTTGTTAGGGCAAAGGAGGCGAATGTCGCCTCACGTTTTAAAACGTGAGGCGAAATTCGCCTCATACAGGGATGAGGAAGCCACGTCGGCTAGTGAGGCGAAACTCGCCTCACTAGCCGACGTGGCATGAGGCGAATTTCGCCTCATTATAATATATGAGGCGAAATTCGCCTCATAAATCCTGGAGCCACATCGGCTAGTGAGGCGAAATTCGCCTCACTAGCCGACGTGGCATGAGGCGAAATTCGCCTCATCCTCCAAATACACCAGACCCGTCAATAACATTTTATAATTATTCATATATAATTTCAGAATTTTTTATTAATATTTTAATTAAGATTTAATTATGAATATATTATTTCAGAATTTAAAAAAAATGCAACACATATTACAAAAATTATATAATTAATATTACAAATTTATTGTTATTAATATTTGACTTAAAATTTATTAATTAATTAATATATTTTTTCAGAATTTATAAATAATAAATACAAATTGTATTGGAATAATTTAAAAAAAATGTATAATTAATATTACAAATATATTTATATTTTACTTAAAATATTGTATGTAAGTTTGTTATCGCAAACATTTGAAATAATAAACGTATTATGATATTATAAATATATTTATATTGATATAAATGTTATAAAATAAAAGGTAGAATATATCTAAAATTTGGAAAAATTGTAAAAAATTTGTAAATATTATACCTTATATTATATTTGATTTTAATATTGTTGAACTTGTAATGAGAAATAATAAAATCCTGCAAAAATAAATCCAAATAAATAGTTATAAATAAAAATTAAATATAAAAATTAAGTAAATAAAAAAAAATTGAAGATGAATTACCGTAGTAGAGGAGCGAATGTGAGAGAGGGAAGAAAAATATGAGGGAGCAGAGGAGAGAAGGGGGGTATATATAGGCAGTGACTGGGCTGATGAGGCGAATTTCGCCTCATATGTTGGAATCTGAGGGGAATTTCGCCTCATGAGTTGGGGAATGAGGCGAAATTCGCCTCAGATTTTAAAATGAGGGGAATTTCGCCTCAAATGAAAAATTCCAAACTCCCGCCCGCGCTATTTTTCTCCCGCGTCGTCCCGCTAAAACTTTTACTCGTAAATTTCGCATATATTTTTTAAAATTAATTACTAAAAATATTTATTAATTTATCAACTTATATATTATTAAATAAGATTAAAAATTCATCTTATTTAATTGGGTGATGTACTTTTATAAATTAAAAAGTTAATTATAAAAAATTTATATATAGATAAAAGATTAATTAATCAAATTATATTTTTATTAATCATTTCATTTAATAGTAAATAAGATTAAAAATTAATTTTATTCAATTGTGTGATGTGCTTATTTTGATTAAAAAAGAATCATAAAAAATATTTATATAAAATAAATTTTTAATAAATTGAAATTACATATTTATTAATCAATTTATTTACTAATATATAAGATTAAAAGTAAATATTATTCAATTGAGTTATGTACTTACATTTATAATAATTTAAATAAACAAATATTTGTATAGATTAAATTTGTATTATAAAAAAATATATATTTATTAGTGAATTTACTTATAGTAAATAAGAATTAAAGTCATTGTTATTCAATTAGGTAATGTACTTTTATTTATTAAAAGTTAATTATAAATAATATGTACATACATTAAATATTTATATAGATTAAATATTTCATATTTAAATTATATAGTTATTAATCAATTTATTCACTAGTAGATAAGATTAAAAATTAATCTTATTCAATAGGGTGGTGTACTTTTATTAATTAAAAATTAAATCTTTCAATTATTTATATAGATTAAATATGTAATAATAAAAATATACATATTTATTAATCCATATATTTATTAGTAGATAAGATTAAAGGTAAATCTTATGCAATTAAGTAATGTACTTTTATTCATTAAAAATTAATAACTAAAATATTTTTATATATTAATTTTTTCATAAAATATATATTCTAATCAATTTATTTACTAGTAGATAAGACTGGTGAGTTATAATTATAAAGAAATGTTTTCATAGATTTAATAATAATTATAAAAATATTTATTTGTCAATCAATTGATTTACTAGTACATGAGATTAAAAATTAATCTTATTCAGTTGGATATTTATTTTTGTAAAAATATTTATTTGTTCGACATTTTGTATATTGAGAATATTTTTAATATTATTAAACATATAAAAGAAGATTTGGACTTTGTACGAAAATATAAAATTAACATATATTAATTTCAATACCGTCAATTATTTCATATGGATTGTGATAATTATACATTTATCGTATTCGTTATGAAATTGTTAGTACAAACATAAATTTTTACAAATAAAAGTATATAATTAATATTACAATTTTTAGAATTAATAAGTAAGTTGGTTTTGAGATTTGAAATTGATATAACCTCTAAAAATCCTCTAAAATAGTTTAGAGGATTCATCAACGCTTGATTTTTAACCTAAACATTAATTCCTAAATCTTACTAGAATTTGAGTTCATTTGTTTGAATAAAAATATTAGTTCTTAAACCCGAACTCACATTAAATGTTTGTATCCAAATTAAATTCCTAAATTAAGTCCTTATTTTAAGATGTTAATTTCTAACCTATCGTATTTTAAGATCTTCAATTCCCAAATTACATCCCAGTTTCTCAGCCTCTTCGTATTTTGGCCATAATTTTTTAATCCGATCTCTGATTGAGGCGACTTCAGTTGCGTTGGAAAGATAAGAAAGAGATATACAACTTTCATGTATTGAGATTTTGCAAATGCTGAAATTATCAGTGCTTAAATTTCATTTCTTTTCAACTGATACATTTTCCATGCAAAGTTAACAACTTGTTTTTCTTTCTTTTATGTGTTTTTTGCTTACAGAGTGGATATTTTTTAGCTATAATGAGATGGATAAGTGATGCTTAATGTGTTATGTTGACTGGTTCATATAATTAAATATGAGTTTAGTACATTTACAGATTTAACAAATAATTAGATTAAATGTAAAAGTTAATTAACAAAAGAATTTAGTTAACAAACCGAGGTTCAACTTGATTAAATAGACTTCAATGAGTTAAAATGAATTAGATTGAGTAGTTTAACCATCTATGACTTATATTTTCATTTAAATGATTAAGGTTAAGTTAACCATCTTTGACTTAGTTTAAGTTAAGGTGAGTTCAAGTTAACATATATCCTACATGTATGACACATTAAATAATATATTTAATATACTGCGGGTTGGTTGAATGGATTTTTAAATAAATTAGATGTGCATGGTACTCGTCGTATGAATAACAGTACTAAGGGACAAAATATGACGGTAATCATAATCAATAGCATGACATACAAGGTGCGAAACAAGTAATGCAATAAAACGTGAACATCATGTCCGGAATAATAAAATACGATGAGGAAATAAAAAACACGATAGCAGCTACTGTCGCTGATCCTGTCGGAGTCGAGCACGACCAGATCCTCTCACAGATGTCCTCTGTGATACTGTATGGGGGGGAGTCGAAGCCGGTGTCGACTGAACAGCTGCGGGCTGAGTCGGAGTATGCGGAGGCTGCTGAGAGGCAGGAGGATGTGAAGACGAAGGAGCCCCAGGAAAAGCATACGATCCAAACGCTGACGGCTGTGACGCAAACGGCGCAAAACCGGGACCCCCGGCCCATGGGATGAACCCCTGAGGATGTGGTCCTCTCTGCTGTGCGGAGCTGCCTGGTGGATCCTGTGTCGGATCGTGTGGAGGATGCGTGAACATGGATGGATGGCTCGGCATCCCATAAAACCCATGGTATGGATACGGAGGAGGTGGGACTGGTGTGAATGGCGTAAAGCCAGGCTGACTAGGATCAGGGCCATAAGTGGAAGTCCCCATCTGTGGTGCTGCGTGCTGGTATGGAGGGTACTGCCCGGAGGAAGATGTAGTAGGGGGACGGACGTAGTTCATCAGCAAATCGATCTTCTCTTGCATCTTCTCAATCTTGGCCTCCTGGCTGGTCCTATCATACTCAGAGTGGACCAAATTCTCCTCACGTGGCTGCTCATAATAATCAACCCTATGTTGATCTATTGGCATGCCGTAACCGAAGCCACGTCGGTAGGCAGATCGGTGGCCCAAAACCTCCTCCATGATGACCTTATCCTCCTTAGGTCGCTGACCTGACGCAGCAGCAATGTCATCCTCATGCTTTCTTTTTTCCACCATTCGTTCCTAATTGAAACAACATGAGCACAAGGTGATTATAATCATACAAACAGATGGATATGAAATACTACAAAAAAATTATATATAAGAATCGAAAATACTAACATAATTCTGCATGGAGACCTCCGACTCCCATCGATCTGTTAACTGCCCTTTCTGTCTCCTTAGGTGGGTATGTCGGTAGTTTTGTATTGGCGTGAGATCCTGTAATACATTATTAAAAAAAGTCAGTACAAGAACATAGCATTTAAACCCACATTCATTGTAATTGGAATACCTACATTTGTGAGTGCATGCTGGAGCATGGATTTTGTACCACCTGTATGAACTGACAGTTGCTTCTTCCTGTTCTCCGCATTCACCGTGGATCGCAACTACACGTTTCGAGAAGAAGTGAACAATTGAACTATAGCTTATGCATATGTAATTTACTACATGGAGAAGCGTACCTTATAATCTTGATCTGTCTCTAGGAAGTGGACGAATGCCCTCCATTCGTCTAACCTGTGCTCGAAACCCGGTGGTGGCTTACTAGCAGCTGTATCGCCTCCACCCTTGGCTATGACATAACGTTTAAGCCTGTATCGAAGCTGACTATATGACTTGCTTGCAAGAAAGTCCAGTGCCACCCACCATTTGTGAATTGTCCGCCAATTTTCGGGTAGTTCGAACTTGTTCTGCAAATTTGAACCAAAAAAATTAAGTGTTAAAGGAAGGTGACACGAGCCAAAAATTGATTTTTCGTATATGTTTACATTTAGAATTAACTTACCATTACACGGCGGATGATGCCATGTCGATAGGCCTCGGGAAATGCTGACCATGCCTTTCCTCGACCTCCAGGGACAAACAACTTCGTCGAAGCTCTGTGATGGAGTAAGAACTCCAACCTAACCATCCCCGGAGATGAGCATATGAGACCCATAAACCCATCAGGCATAGTGATGGTCGGTCTACGGCCTGTCCTCCTATACTCCTCCTCCGCCCGGTAACCTCTATACATACCCCGGCGCCTATCTGTCACCGTGATGTTTGCCTCCTCATGCTGAGCTGCCACAGCGGCCTCCTCCCGCTCCACTGCTGCGGCCTGTGGGTCATCTGGGTCAACCTGAGCAGGCATATCATCCGGGAGGTCGTACAACACCTCTTCCCCGATCCCCAGCTCATTTACCCATCCCGGCTGTGGCTCAGCCGCCTGACCCGACTGGTCATCGGGATGTCGGACCTGCCGATCAGTAAGTAAGGCAGTAAACGATCCTCCTGTATGACAAAATAAGAAAATGAAACGCATGAGTCCAAAATTGATATAATATTGCTATGACAGATAAAACATTTACAAATGAAGCTGTAAATCCCACCAGTGTACTGCTCCGGATGTGCCTCAGAGTCGTCCAAAAGCTGATCCATGAAATCGGAGCTACTCATCCTGCAAGTTCAAAAAATAACACCGGTTACTTAAATATTTCCTGGAGATTATTACGCAAACAAAGTACATGTGATAGATAATATTATATAAATAAACGTATCCGTACAATCTATTCGTCCAAATCGTAATCGCCTATGCTACTGCATCCCACACTCGGGTCGGGTAAGCGTGTAAGGTTTCCTAGATCAACAAATATGCGATTGATTGGAATTGTCCATGGCCTCTGCACTGTCTGTTGCATTGCCTCCTCTATTGGAGGTGGCTCGAACGATTCAACATCTTCTATACTCTCGGTTTGGAAGAGAGCACGTGTGAACATATGACGGTGTACAACTTTCTGGACAATCTTCCAATTGCCATTTCGCTTGCTTGGGTCTTTTAGGTAAAATACTTGTTGTGCTTGGTCGGCAAGGATGTACGGGTCGTTATCGTACCATGACCTTGCAGTGTTGATGGAGATGAGGTCTCCGTCGATAATTTCTGGTTTATCCCTCTCCGTATCAAACCACCTGCATTTGAATAAAAACACTTTCTTCGACCCCACGTAATTTAGTTGTATAACTTCGGTGAGAACGCCATAAAATGTAAGTTGTTGCCCTCCATCTGCACCGATGACATATACACCGCTATTCTGTGATCTTAAGCCAACCTCCTTGGCTTCTGTGTTGTATCGGATACCATTCACGATACAAGCATTGAAGCTATATCGATGAATTTCAGGGCCCCAAGCTAACGCTTCAAGATCTTCTGGCATCTGATGTCCATGGACAGCCGTTTGCTCCATAATCTACATACCAAGTCAACAATTAAAGTTGCATGTCAAGATATCGATGAATTAATGGTATTGAAGTCTTCAACAAGTTTTTACCTTATTTTTAAACCACTCGGCAAAATGTTTACATACTATTCCTCCGACATTGCGTGCTCCACGTGCAGTTAGTTCGTTCTCAAACTCCCTGTAGGATATTTCATTAGAAGTCCATCTTCAATCTTGGTGAACATCTTCTTTTCAAGTCATAAATGAATGAAAAGACATGACATACCTTATAAAGGGTTGCACTTCCTCGCAATTATTCAACACTGTCCAATGCATCCTGTTGAGTTCTACATCCGAGCCTGTTATAGTGCATGCACCTATTGAACGTATGGGTTGTGTGAATACTCGAAACGATGATGATGGACATTCATCCAGCGGTTCGTCCCACTGTCGGTGGGGTCTATTTATTCTTGAGTCCATGTTATCAAAATATAAGGAGCAAAATTGAGTGCTCTCCCGCACAACGTACGACTCCGTAATTGAACCTTCCGGTCTTGCCCTATTCCGCAAATCTGCTTTTAGAACTCCCATGTACCTCTCAACAGGATACATCCACCGGTACTGGACCGGACCACATATGCGTGCTTCATTTGGAAGGTGGACGGCTAAATGTATCATAATATCGAAAAATGCAGGAGGAAATATCATCTCTAACTTGCAAAGAGTTAGGATTATTGTTTTTTCCAAAGACTCCAAAAGATTTACACGGAGTTCTTTAGCAGTCAATTCCCTGAAAAAACGACATACATCACATACAACATCGTAAATGCGATTATCCAACACCCCACGAATGACAACCGGGAGAATACGTTGCAGCAAGACATGACAATCGTGACTCTTAAGACCTCTCAAACTAACTTCATCAGCGCCTAAGCAGGATGATATATTTGAAGCATATCCATTAGGCATCTTCACATCCCTTATTGAATTACACACCTCTCTCATTTGCCTAGTCGATAGTGTATATGCAGCTGGTGGTTTGAAAATACGTCCACCACGTTGCTGCAGGTGTAGCTCAGAACGAATACCCATTTCTTGGAGTGTCAGTCTCGCCTTCTCTGTGTCTTTTGACTTGCCCTTAAGACCAAAAATAGTTCCCACTAGGTTATCGCATATATTCTTTTCGATATGCATCACGTCAAGATTATGTCGAATGTGCAATTCACTCCAATATGGCAATCGGAATAGCAAACTCTTCTTACACCAATTTGTCCCGTCTTCATTCCTCCGACGGCATAGGCGCTCTTGCAATTTCCCTAAAATGACATTCTCGTATCGACTCAATTGATCGATGATGTCTGATCCAGAGAAATCCCTTGGTCGTGCCCGTGTTTCCGTGGTGCCGTCGAAACTTACCCTGTCATGGCGCCACCTATGTCTCAAAGGCAAGAACCGTCTATGGCCCATATAGTGGAACTTACTATTTGAATGGCCACTTGTGCAGTCAACGTTACATATTGGACATGCTTTATAACCCTTCGTCGTCCATCCTGAAATGTCACCGTATGCCGGGAAATCGTTAATAGTCCATAATAATGCAGCATGCAGTCGAAATACCCGTCCTTCGACTACATCTAGTGTTTTTACCCCACTTGTCCAAAGTTCTTGTAGCTCATCTATCAATGGTTGTAAGTACACATCAATATCTTTACCTGGTGATTTCGGCCCCGGTATTAAGAGAGACATCATCATATATGGCTCCTTCATACATCTCCATGGTGGAACATTGTATACAAACATAATAACTGGCCACACACTGTATGTCGTGCTCATGTTTGCATACGGATTAAACCCATCAGTGGCAAGTCCTAATCGTACACTGCGGGGGTCCGATGCGAACACAGGATATTTGTTATCCAATCCTTTCCACTGTTCGGAATCCACCGGATGCCTCAGCACACCATCTACAGATATATACTTTTCCTTGTGCCATCTCATCTCTGGAGCCGTCTTCCGGCACATAAATAGCCTTTGTAATCTTGGAACTAATGGGAAATGTCGCAACACCTTCACCGGTACAGTTTTTTGTTTCCTTGTATGAAGCTTCCATCTTCCTTCCCCACACACTGGGCATGTATCAAGATTTTTGAATTCTTTTCGAAACAAAACACAATCATTTTTACAAGCATGAATCATGTTTGCATCCATGCCTAACTGCTTCAGGAACTTCCGTGCTTCGTAATATGATGTAGGTAACAAATTGTCGGCAGGTAACAAACTTTTTATTAAGTCAAGCCAATTGTTAAATGACTTCACAGACTGCTTCCCATCAATCTTTAGATTTATCATTTGCACTACTGCTGATAATAATGAAAACTTTGTACATCCCGGATACACTGGACTCTTTGCTTTTTCAAACATTCCAGTCCACCCATCTCCATTAAACCCACTACTTTCATCTTCGCTGTCAATATCATCGCCATCGCCATCGCCATCGCCATCCATCACTTATATTGACAGCAATATCTTCCAAAAGTTTTTGATCTGCCTCATCTTCAAAGTGCGTGTCGTCAAGTGGATTGCTCCCTTCATCCATAACAACATTATCATGTACCTCGTATTCATCTACATCCTCACCATGATAAATCCAAGGGGAGTAGGTCCAAGCCATTCCCCTCCTGAGGAGGTGATACTCAATAATCTGAATAGATTGCCATGCACCATTAAGGCAATCTCTACAAGGGCATCTAATCAGTCCATCTGCCCGCTTATGGTTTACAGCAGCTTCTAAAAACTCTCTAACCCCATCTCTATATTGCGTTGTTGTCAAATCACGTGTCATATGCCAACTTCGTTCAGACATCCTAAATTGACCCTTAATTAATTACCACATTTAACTCACATCGGATAACTCTCTTATAACTATGCAAGCATCTAATATTGAAACACTAATGTTTGATTTACTTATTATTTAACCCTATATGTGTCATGCAATTACAGATAATATGCATAGTTTTATCGAACCTCTAAGAATAAATACATTACTACAAATTTCACATAAATTAATTCACAAACATATCAATAGGAGCATTTCCTACTGTACACATATATTCATACATTTATGAAGTTAAACATATTACACATGTATTAAACATTAATATATAATTATTATATTGTAACTATATATGATTTTTGTTCACATACAATTATTAGTATTTAAATAATTGTATTTACACTATGTATCATAAAAGAAAATACAATACACATATATTAGACAATTATATGCCATCACTAGATCGTAAATACATGTAATATTTTTACCTTACTTATAATAAATATATAAGTATACATATAATATACAGGAAATACTACATATGTAAGTAGTATTATTTCAATACTTACACTTATTTTATGTCTTATTAATCTAAACATATAAAACAAGCTTCGAATAATATATAAATATTTGATCCTAAGTATATACATAGTTTTTTCAATTTCTAACAATAAATACATAACTATATATTGAACATTCATTAATCAATATACATGAAAATATTAACATCTCAGTATTTATATTTAATCTATGTGACATGATATTAAACATAATAAACATAGATTGAATAATAACATGTAATCATATATCCTATAAATCTATAATTTCTTCAACTACACACTAATATACATAACTATAAATTAAATATATATTACTACTACTATTTAAATAAATGAAATAAAAATTTCATAACAAATTGAACTAACCTTGCAGTAATTGTAGTACGATAAATGTCTGATCAAATCCACCCAAATTATCAGATACCTGCATTCAAAATGAAAATATCAATCAAAAATATATTTTACTATAAAATAAAATACTATAAGAATTAAATAAAAAATAAAAACTTACCGTATAATTAAATTTACTTAATCGAAAATATTTTTTTTTCCTGATGTGTGTGCGTGAAGGTATGTACGTTTTTGGGTAGGTGGGTGTGTGTGTGTTCGTCGGTGAGCTAGTGTGTGAGTCGGTGTGTGGTCCGTGTGAGTGGGTCTGTGTGTGTCGGTGAGCTAGTGTGTGAGTCGGTGTGTGGGTCCGTGTGAGTGGGTCTGTGTGTGTGTGGGTGTGTGGGTCTGTGTGTGTGTGTGTGTGGGTGTGGATGTGTGTGTGGGTGTGTGTGTGTGGATGTGTGTGTGGGTGTGTGTGTGGATGTGTGGGTCTGTGTGTGGGAGTGCGCGCGTGGGTCGGTGTGTGTGCGTGAGTGCGAGAGAGGTGTGCGAGAGAGAGAGCGAGAGAGGGGCGAAGAAAAGAAGGGGGGGTGGGGCGGTATATATAGGGGGATGATGAGGCGAATTTCGCCTCATCAAACAGAGGCGAATTTCGCCTCATCCTAGTCACCATGAGGCGAATTTCGCCTCATCCTAGTCAGCACTTGAGGCGAAATTCGCCTCTGACTAGGCTAGTGAGGCGAAATTCGCCTCATAATCCTAGTCAGAGGCGAATTTCGCCTCAAGTGCTGACTAGGATGAGGCGAATTTCGCCTCATTTTAACAAATGAGGCGAAATTCGCCTCAGATACTTTAAGAGGCGAATTTCGCCTCTTAGTTTTCGCCTCCCCTACCAACTTTTCTACTAGTGATTTTTTTTTTAATTAATGCCGCACTATTGGTTTATAGTTACTTGAGATATATTTTTTGGACTAAGGGAATGGTGGGTTCGTTGCGGATAAAACATTCCATTGTTGCTATTTTCAAAACCTAAATCGACTTTGGTCTTAAACCCTATTGTAACATACATATATAGTATTTGACTGGATGAATATATATATATATATATATTGATCTGGTCAAATACTAATTAATGTTGTAATTTGATACATAACGGCATATTTACCACTAAAAGTAAACACTCTTATCACATATCAAACATTGATAATGTGTCTATGTTAATCCTAAGATAGTTATTTATAAAATGTGATGAAACATATCTTTTAAGGTGGAAATAGAAAAATAATAATCCTATTGTCGTCTAAGGATTATTTGTATTGTTATCTATCCGCTCAACAGCTGTTAGATTAGTAAGACTTTAATGTATTGAAATTCATATCGTATAAATCCAGCAGCTCGTAATTTTCTTATTGGTATCCTGTAAATAATTGCCCCTGCCCTTCCTGTCATTCATATGTTATTAATTTGAAGAAATAATCCCCTTAACACATATATTCCATAAATTGCTTGTACAAGTGAAGCTCTTAAAGCCGATAGAAGAATGATCCACCGAATTTGCATATTGAGAAAGTCTCTGCAAGAATTATATGCTTATTCGCAGTATGTTCTTTTAGGACTCACTTTCACCTTAAGAGCCATTCTTTTCGATCTGCGCATTTATATATTATATATAATAGTAAACGCAAGATAATATGACTGTGGGTAGATTTTAATTAAGTTATTATTAGAATTTATCTATACGTATTCTGTTACTATTAATACTATATTACATTTAATATATATATATATAAAATTTTATCAATGATTTCATTATAATATTTTCTATCTTCATAAGCATGAAAAAAATTATTCAATAGATAATTAAGAGCATTCTGTAAATTTGGCAACATATATACATATATTACTTCAAAATCAATTATCAATTAAAAAATAGAGTTAATAGAATGATATAATTAGTATTAGTTAGAAATAATTTATGCAATAAAATCATAATATTTATAAATGAACAATATAATTATTAGTTGCCGTGCACTATGAATAAAAAATAGTTGTTCATAAAAATTTATTTAGTTAGATATAATTTTATGGTAAAATAAACTTAATTCTATAGTTATAGTAAAAAAAAAAAGATGGGTGAGTGAAAAAAGGATAATACAATAAATGTATGTTTAAAAAACAAAAACAAAAAAAAAAGAAGAGAGATTGTAATAAATATACTCATGGAATTCAAACTCATGATCAAATAATAAAGCCATTATACCATATTTAGTCTTGTGTTGTTATTTACATTTCATAATATACATATAATACATTTTTTTTCTTATTTAAAAAAAAATGATTAATGTTAACTTTTTCTGGCCCTACTGGCCCTATGGATCTAATTCCAGCTCTTTAACCCTATCCACGGAAAGCGGGTACCGACATGACTTAAGTCAATGCAAGCGACAAACAATAATTTCAGAAAGAACCTCCTCTCCTTTGTCTGTTTATGATAACGTATACCATATATAAATTAAAAGAGACAGGGATGATTTATATCCAGTCCGAAAATAAATAGCTCTGACCCAGAAAATGTTCTTCGACAGCTGCAAAATGTAACTAAAAAATTAGGATGACAAAATGGGGAAAAAAAAAATCAACAGAACATTAATTTTAATATAAAAATTGTCCATGACTTTTATACATTGATTGAGAAGTGATTGCAATTTTCAACGCGGAATCAACACTTTCTTTTCTCTTTGGCATTAATCGCACGAAAAAAAAATATCAATTATACAGGTGGATTTAGGGACAGACAATTAAAATATTAGCTGCAACATCAAGTTGTAATAGAATAAACAAAAATATAAATATAAAAAAAAAAAAAACCCTAGAAGGATAGAAGATATATAATGTTGTCCGTTTGTTAGGAAAAAAATCTGTATAATCTTTCTATATGACTATTAATTCAAAAAAAATATTTATTTTTATCAGTTTTTGAGAAAAAAGTTAATTTTATTCACTTATTATTCCAAACAGCCAAACGTGGCCGTCGACGTAGCTCACAAGAAAAGGCAATTGCTCGAAAAAAGTTTTTGGATAAATTACGTAGATCTCTCCTAAAACTTCAAAAATGTATCAACCTCGAAGTTTTTCGAAAGTCAGCATTTACATCCTCTAAGACAATTAAATTGCATGGACCTCTTTTGAAAATTTAAAATTACATTAACCCAGTTTTTCGAAAATCAATACTTATGCTTCTAAAAATTAATATGATTATATGTAAATTTTGTTTATTCAATTCTAACATATCATTACATATAATATGTTCAATTAAGAAATGTTTCCAAAATATTTGAAATTTTAAATATTAAAGAATGAAATTTTCTTTTTTAATCTTTTTTGCCCTTTGAACATGACATTCATATTGCAATTCTAATAATTTTTTTTTTTTAGTAAAAATTGATGCCACAAGGTGTTTTTTAACATTAATTTAAAAAAAAAATTTATAATATATTGTTTCATGTTGAAGTGCAATTCACAAATATGAAAGATAATTAATTCTTTTTTCTTTTTCTTAAAAATAGTAAAATTATTAAATATTTTATTTAAAATATTTTTATTAAACATATTATATATGATGACATGTTAGCATAAACTAGCAAAATTTATATTTATTATCATGCCATTTTTTATTGATGTAAGTGTTGACTTTTAAAAAAATTAGAGATCCATGCAATTTTTGAAGTTTTCAAGAAGACCTGTGCAGTTTACTTATTTTTAAAGGGTGTAACTTTTGACTTTATAAAACTTAGTGGTGCATGCAATTTTTAAAGTTTTCATGAAATGACCGTGGAATTTATCTTTTTTTTTCCCCCTATTTTCTTTTAGTTTTGTTGATTGAAAATTTAGTGCTAATATAATCAATCTAAAAAATAACTATGGCGTGAGTAGAGGTGTTCATGGATCGGTTAACTGGTCCTGGTCCTATTTTTTGAACCTAACCATAATGATCAGTTTTTTAATATCCTGATCCTTAACCGGTTCATTATAAATGGTTAACCGCCTTAACGGTTAACCGTTTTATTCAGTTAACTTAATCGGTTTTTGGTTTTTAACTATTTAACGTAATGGTTTCAATAAATCAAATTGATAATTTCTACAAATCTTATTTTTTAGCCTTTATCATAGAGTTTTTCTTTAAATTATTATATATATTACAAGAGCTAAAAAAAAAAAAAAGAAAATCAAATTAAGGAAAAAGGAGAAAAACAAACCTTTGGATGTATTATTATCAATAAAATCAAACCAAATCAATTACCACATTAACTCCATCAAACATAAGACAATAATATATTAATCGAAATCCAAATAATATTAATATAGGTAAATTATTATATGTATATGTAAATCATATGTGTATATACATATTTTTTATTTTAAAAATAATTATATGTATATGTAAATTATATATATAATATATTTATGAATATTAAAACGATTAACTGTTAACCGTCAGTTTTTTATGGTTACAAACCGAAATCGAAATCGAAAACCAAAAAATATAAAAATCGTAATCCTAAACTGAAATCAATGGACCGATTAATCATATTTTTTGGATTGATTTTACGATTTTGATTCGATTTTTTAATTTTATCGATTTTTCTGCACACCTCTAAGCGTGGGCACACTGGAATCTCAGCCCAGTGTTATCATGGGAACTGATTCTGTTCAATTTAATGTTCATGCAAATAACATGTCGAGATCCCCCCTACTCTCTCTTAAGATTTTTTAATATGTACGGTTGACTTCATGAAAAACACACACCTTTTTTTTCTTTCCTTCGCACAATCTCTTTATCTTTTTTCCCCACCCAAAAAAAAAAAACATTTATTAAAACAAATCTGCAAGCATACTAAGTAACACGCTCCTCACTAAATGGGTGTCGATAACAAGAAATTTCTTGGAAGATCAAGGTACCTTTCTTATAGAATAATAATAAAATATATCCCTTTCTTCTTAGAGACAAAAAGTAGTGAAAGCAACCCTCTGTTGAAATTATGATGAAGTTTCTACTAACGGGTAATTCGGTTCATTAGTTGGCAATTTAAATTGAGTACTTTTCGTTTAATCTATGCAAATCATTAAGTGCATGAAAATATATATACATGAAAAGGCATAAAAGGTTTGTTTTAGTTATTAATAAGTATTTCCAATAACCATTAATTGTTTTTTTTTTCCGCAATATGTTTTTTTTCTTTTCTTTTTTCCATCAACAACTTTAAAATACAACACGGAGAGGGTTCATGTTTTTAAAAAATATATATTAATATTGTTAGACAACAATAAGCATGATAAATTATAAAAAAAAAGAAACCTTTATAAACAGAAATGATGCGATACAAAGCTAGTAAAAGAAGTTACATGTCTATATATAAAATCAGCGATAACAATTTTTCGGTAGATATTTAGTTTTAAAAATAGTAATTCTGTATTTTTTTTTTTGAAATAATAAAAGTTCATATTTTTTCTTCACTAATGGAAAAATGGAGAGGAACCAAACACAGTTACAACTACGTAATAGCACCAAATAAAACAATTTACCGTTAATCTTCTCACGCATATCGATAAGGTTTGAATAAATTAAAAAAATAACTTGTGGAGTACAAAAACAAAAAAGATTAATAATTTCAAAAAGGATCTTTTACTGCTTTACACACTCAACTTTCGTCCACTCCTAAGCAATCTAGGAGGCACTTGTCAGCAGGCAACGATACCTCCGCGTATATCACCATCCTGTTTTGTCTTCCCCACACTAGTCGTACCTTATTGGCTAGCATGATTTTGGTGCAGAACTTCTTGAAAATAGCTGTCTCTCAAATGAATAACGCGACAATATTAAAATTTATAACACGTTTGACGTCGCATACGGCTCTCAGTATGAGATAAAAATTTGCTGTATATATAAAGTCCAATTTGTGTCCCACGAAAAAAAATCTATTTGACACGTATTAGATGCTTATATATAATACTTATATATAATAATACAAATAGAAAAGCATTTTAGGAATAAATTTTTTTTTATCAATATAATATAGTATTAATGTATGTGTGATACTAGCATAAGATTAAGAATGGGAGGAAAGATTAAAGAAACAAAATCAACGTCTGATATGCACCGACATTACCATCTTATTATCACCATTTAATCTTAAAATAACCATCAACATTATCATTTAATTAGCACAGGTGACTTGGTTTTATGACCATCACTACAATTTTCTCTATCATTATCATTACATATCATTACAATTGCACCATTACCACTATATTTATTCACCAGCATTAATTCAATATTACCACCAAACCCCCGTCATCATCGCATATTAATGTCATCATGCCATTAAGCACCAGCATCAATATATCCCTAGTACCGACATTGGTTATTATCAATAATGTTAGTGATATCGTGGTAGTAGTACTGGTGCAATAGTGTTGGTGTCTTTGTCGGCAATGAAGGCAACAATAATAGTGAGATAATGGAATGAAAAAACAATATAAATAAATTAAAAGATAATTACAATAAATATACAATAATATGAAAAATATAACTATCAAAATTGTCATTCAAGTATGATAATGTGTATGATGAAGAATATAAAATATAAAATAATGGATCCTCTTTATTGAAATAAAAGGTGTAATAAGTTAGCAATTTACTTATTGAAATACCCCAAACCCTCACCTAGTTAATTTAGAATTGGTTTAATTAAATAATATGATAGATAGTTATTTTTTAACATAGTTAGACAGTTTAAGTAAATAAAATGAGTAGACAATAGAGATAGGAATAAACAATTCGATATAATTAAATTAGTAAATTAGTTAAATTGAGATTTGAGATTTTCAAATATTCTTTTCCTATCGATCTTATAAATCAAACTATCCGATTTCTATCCAATCATTCATTTTAGTTAAACAAACTCCTTTTTCTTCAAATTCAATTCATTTTTATTTTAAAATAAATATTTTAAATGTTTTGAAAACTCTTGAACTCTTAAACTTTAATTATGTTTTATTTTGTAAAATCTTATTAATTTTTGAAATCAATTACTTGCTTAAAATATCAGTTTAAAACCCAAACTCACTTTAAATGTCAATTTTTCGTAAACTGAGTTTCTAAATCATCTTTCTAAACCAAGTTATTTATTTCTATTAGATAGATCCTCAAATCATTTTCTAATTAGTTTTGATATTTAATATAATTATCAGAAAGGTTTAAATCTAAGACCCTATTTTGAAAATATCTTTATATTTATTCTTTTATATTATTTTTTTTCATTTTTCTTCTTTGCCTTCTCTCTCTCTCTCTCTCTCTTTTCTCCTTCTTCTTTTATTGTATCTAGTTCTTCTTTTCCTCGTTCCTTTTTCTTTTTCTCTCAAATTCTTCTCTTTAAATCTCAAATTCAAGAAGGAATAAAAAAGAATCAAGTTAGAAATGGGGATAGGAGAAGGAAATCAAGGTTAAAAATAGCTCCAACAAGTTAGAAAGAAGAAAGAAGAATAAGACATAAGTCTTCTTTTTCCTTGTTTTAATTATTATTTACTTTGTTTTAGTTGTTGTTTATGTTTGTATGTTATGATTTAATGGTGGATGCATGTTGGGTTGTTGAGAAAGATGATGAATAGTGGTTATGGGGGTTTGATGAACAAGTTGATGGTGTTTGATGTGTTGAATGGATTAGAAGTGTTAGAAACATGAAAACTAATTTATATGATGTTTTGACGGAAGCACAATTTGTAAAAGTTGATAAAAGGATTTATAAGAAACTAAGGAAATTCGTTACAATGGAAACAGAGTCAACACAGGCCGTGTATGTACAAGTGTATAAATTTTTAAGCTACTAGGCATTTTTTTACTTTAACATGGCCTTGTATATGGGCCGTGTAGCTGCCCATGTAGCAAATTTTAAGATTTCGATAAAAAATTTCATCCAACATGGCCTCGAACGTGACCGTATAGCCTGGTCGTATAGTCTCCCCTGCTTCGTAACTTGATCGCAATTTGACCATAACTTTTTCATCCGACCTCGGATTGAGGTGATTCAAAATGTGTTGGAAAAGCTTAAAAAGAGATCTACGACTTTCATGTTTTAAGCTTTTGCAAATTCATAAAAGTATCAAGGTCAAAATTTTAATTCTTTTTAGCTAGTATGTTTTCCAAACAAAGCTAAAAACTCATGTTTGCTTGTTAAATGTATGTTTGCTTAGAAAATGAATCTTTTTGAGCTAAAATGAGATAGAAAAACAATATTTGATGTGTTACATTTATTGAATGATATGATCAAGCATGAGATTAGTGAATTTATAGATTTCATAAATAATTTGATTTCACATAGAGTTGGATATAAAATGAACTTAGTTAATAATCTAAGTTCAACTTAGCTTAATGAACTTGAATGAACTAAAATGAATTAGACTGATTAACTTTAGTGAGCTTGGCTAAGTTTAAGTTAGCACAGGCTTAAGTAACATGAATCTTAGATATAAAACGAATTAGTTAATTAATCTAAGTCCAATTTGACTAGATGAACTTCACTAAGCTAAAATGAATTAGATTGTTTAAGTTTAATCAACTTGACTTAGTAAATGAATTAAATGACTAACTCTAATCAATTTGGCTAAGATTAAGTTAAAATAAGTTTAATAGCTAATAATTGGATTTAATTAACATGTTAGGATAACCTTAGTCTAATATGAGGAATATGTTGTTTCAAATGTGTGTTTACTTGGAAAATGAATGTCTTTGTATATGAATTCTTTACTGATGCTTTTGTAATAAAACACTAAATATAAGAGAAAAAATACTTTGAAAAACAAAAGAGAACTGTTCGTATTTTGGCGGGGCGATATTTGCAATCATAGTAGGGTTCCTATTTTGTGTCTGATCAAATAGGATAATAAAACAAGTTTGAGATAAGTAGATTTTTATTATATTTCTCATAGAGTTTAAATTGTTAAACAGATGTTTAAATCTGGCTTCTGAATCTTCTGGATTATCTTCTAAGAGGGCATTTGAGCCTATGTTTGGATTTTATATAAAAGGTACGCAGTAACTTGCGTGTGTTGGATGCTAGGATGGCATCTAAATGGATTAGGAACTTAAAAACGGCTTAATTAATTGATGAGTGTTGGTTCTGTTTTCCATTATTGAAATCCAATTCTTACCTTGGAGTAGAAGATCTGTATCTGGTCCAAGGAGCGGCACCTTGTCCTGAGATAGGCACGATAGTTAAGGCACTTAGGCCATTGAGATATGACTTTCATAAGTGGTACGCCGGGTAGCTGATGGGGAAAATGGTATCGATGTAACCTTTGCTTAAACTTAGAGGGAAGTATCATGATTTAGTTCACGTTTATATGAAACAATTGAACTATATTCATGTTGTGGACTGAGTTTAAGTAAAGTCGAACGGCTGTGACCCCTAAATGAAGCTATTTTCTTGTTTTCGGATATATCATCTAAGAGATATAAGGATTCGGACTACCTATATCAACCCCTTGAGCATCGAGAGTATTACTTAGGATCCCTAGATTCCTAAAGGCTTGTTCCAGAATGTGAGTACTCTAGTGTTGTTTGTTTACTTCAAAAGAAAGGATAATAACTTGTTGATGTTGCATTGCATTTAGATAAGCTCGTGTGTCATTCTATGTGTAATTATGTTACCATATACTAAGCTCCAATTCATCCTTGTTATTGTTATTCTTTTTACAGGATTTGTTATTGATGATGAAGATAAGTAATGTTATTGATGGTGGTGTTGTTGTTGTTGTTGAACTCTTGAGGAGGATGATGATTATGATGATGATATGTTGATGGTGATGATGGATGATGATGTTGTTTGGCTCAGGTTTTGGGAGCTTCTGTTGATTCAAGGAGGATGAGTAAAGTGAGTTAGGAGCATGGATCTGCTTTTAGTTATTTCTTTTTCCTTTTGTTTTGTTTTGTAGAGACTGAATTTATTTATGAATTTGTATTTCCATAGAAGGCTTTTTGTGCCCATATGTTTGTAAATGATTATCTACCTCTAAGAGTATATTGTAAAATGTTTTATTAAATTTTTTTTTTTTAGAAAGTTGGTCTGCTCGGTTGGGAGTAGAGTTTTTATTTAAAAATTGTTTTATAAAATAGATTTTCCACTGCTAAATCCAGTTTTTTGAAAATCTATCTAAACAATTTCATAACCTAAAATTGAGTAGCAATGTTCAACATAAACAAAATCTTTTAATGGAAGCCTGAGCATGTAATGCTTTAGAATATTATATGTGGCGCCTTAATTGATTTAATGTTTGATTAAATTTTTAGGCCGTTACACTTATGCTAGTACAAACCCATAGCATCTATGTTATTTTTTTATTACTATTTTTAGTTTTATTTGAATGCATTGAAAGCGATTTTCTTTTTAATCTTATATTATTTTTAACACACAAAATATGTAGAAAAAAAAGGAAAAACTTATGATGCTATCTTCTTTTTGTTCTGTGATGTTATATATTGTGTTGCCAAACACTACCAAAATGTATTTATAGTAATATGTTGAAGATTTATTCAGGGTTCAACATAAATTTATGTAAAATATGGTTATATTTAAACTACGTATCATCAATATATTATCATGAATATATTGCAACACTTCCACGTTAAAGTAAAAGACGAGTTTATAGATGAATATTTGACATTTATATGGCTACATTTTCTTTGACTTATTCCTAAACTTTTTAAATAAGTCTTTGAGGTTTTTGTTTCTTTCTTTTTTTTTTTTAATTTTTTTGTCAACAAAGTCAAATTATACTTAAGATATAATTTATAAGTCAATTGCAATATAAATCCAATAAAAATAATATTTTGAGAGTTCAAAAACTTTGACTAATCCATTGCAAGAAAATTGAGCTTTAGAAACAAAATTTCTCTCTAAACATTTTTGTTACAAAAATTATTGTCGCTGATTCTTTTTATAAAATTAGAATTTTTTTTTTCAATTTTCTATTGCAAAATTTTTGTCTCTAAAGGTCAAATTTCTTATAATGTCTAAAATTTCACATTCCATTTAAAATGCGTAAATTTTTATTTAATAATATTCCATGAATTTTCCTTTATAAAACAAAATGTTTCTATTTTCAACCCAATTAAAAGGAAGAATATTTTATGGGGGGAAAAGAAGAAAGAAACAAACATGCTAGCTTTTGCTCTTTGAATGAGGTATTTGCCAACCCATAAATTTGATCATATTTCTTTTCGTCATCTAGAATACCATCTCCCACACCCGCCCCACCCCCGCACCCAACCCCCACCCCCGCCCCACAAAACAACCATTGTAATTCTTTTTCTTCGATTTGGACCAATTGCACTAATCAAAGCTCACTTGCTATTCTTGCTTCTCAATTCGAATTCGTACAAATCGCTCGGACCGAATTAAAAGGCATACCGGACAAACTCCTTACTTTCAATCACTGGGCCATTTCAATTTTTTTTTTCTTTTAATGAAATTTAAAAGGATCATTTGAATGGTATATAAACTTTAATAATACATGCAATTATATATTTGAACTTTAAAATTAAAATATTTAATTTTTAAAAAATTTTAAAATTAATTAATTTAATACCTAAAAGAAGTTAAAAAAGATACTGTTAGCATACATGAAAGTTTATTTAGGTACCAAATTAATCATTTTTCAATTCATGTGCTAAATTCAACAATTTTAAAGTTAAGTTACTTAATTAAATATTTTTTTTGTTAAAATACATATATGATTAGTAACATTAACCCAAATTTAAAACATGGTCCACTGTGTCTAAACTTATGAAGCCATTTATGTTCTTCTCTTCCACGTTTCCACCGTCCCCGCTTATTATTCAATTGTCACCTTGAATTTGATTCTTGCTCAAAAAGATCTACCATATGTAATTGTTTTCTCTATCCGTTACTTTCTAAATAGCATCTAGAGTTAAGAGTAAGGTCTTAAAATTAAATATATATATATATATATAAGTTTTTATTAAAAAAAAAAAAAACTAGATTCTTAAGTTCTTCAATTAAAATAAAACGGAAAATTTTAGATAAATTTAGTGCAATTTTCCATTTTCTATTTAAATAAAATTATCTGATTTCTGCCGTGATTACATCTTTGTCCTACCTAATTAAATAATACTTAATTAATATCATGAGTAAAACCTATTAAAACTATACTTTAAACAAGCAATGCAGGCACGTCAATTAATAGACTAGTGAACCTGTTCATGGGCCCAATGTGCCCAAGTCAAGGCTTCGTGGGCTTGGTCCAACTGTTCAACTATTGATCCCCCTTTCTGTAGCTAGCCCACTGAGTTGAGCCTGAGGACCCCATATTATGGTAGTTACAAATCCTATTCTAATCGAATACTTGCAAATCAATAAATTAGCTTGTCAATATTTGTTAACATTGATTTTTGGACGAAATAAATCAACTTTAATTATTCACATTTGACAACTAAACTTATGCAATTAACTACTTAAAATTTGAAAATATCAATTTATTACTTGTAACTATATGGTAGTTTATTTATACTAATTGTAAAAACTGGTAAAGTTTAAGTAACTAATTACAAAAATTGGCAATATTTACATAATTGAATGAAAAATAAGCAAAATTCAAGTCCTAAATTCACACTTTCAACTTTAAGTAATTAATTGTAACAATAAGTAAAGTCTAGATACTAAATATGACAATTACTATATTAACTTTGGAGAAAATAAATCTCTACCTCAAACTATGTTTTTCCTATAAGGCTTAACTATTTTGTCCAACTTCAAAGACATCAATATTTAAATTATAGTGTAATTGTCACATTTAATACTTGAATTTTGCCTTTTTTTTCCCCAACTAAATACCTAAAATTTAGGAATATTAATTAAATACCTAAACTTTACTTACTTTTACAATTAAATATCTAAACTTTAAAAAAAATTTCAATTAATTATATGAACTTTATTTGTTTTTACAATTAACTGCCTCCTTATATGCTATGACACTATGTTTGGATTACAAGAAGGAAATTGAGGGAAGAAATTGGAAGGAAAAAAATTTGCTTTTCTTTTATTTAAAAAATGGAGGAAACAGGAAAGGAATGGATTTATAGAAGAAAACCTTTTTCCTTAGAAGCCCACCCAAAACAATTCTCTCCACAAGAAAGAATTTAAATGAAATGACAACTATATCCATGAAATAAATGCACAATTTTAAGATATAAGAGCTTTTATAGTATGTTGAACAAAATAAAAAATTATACTATTATAGGTTTATTTTCATTTTTTTTTTCTCCTTATCTAGTCAAGGAACCTTATAATGTTTGCTTTCCTCTAATTCTTTCATTTCACTTTCCTTCCCTCTTAATTCATTCTCTCCTACCAAACATAGTGTGAGTGATTTTAAAAAGTTTGTGGATTGTAAATTGACACTTTCAAACTTTAAATATTTATTACACAAGTGGATAAAGTTTAGATATTAAATAAGATATTTATACTTAATTATATTCTTTTTACACATAATCTAAGATAAAAAGTTGTAAAATTAATTGTTTTGCAAAGCAACGACAAACTGAAGTGTGGTATTGCCTCACAAGCCTCACATATTTGTATTATTGGTAATTATATTTTAGAGAAAATGTTTATTATTGATTCAATGAACCAATGGTCATTAAAATTTCATGTTTTTACTTATCGTTTAATAAAACGTGTTATTTGATTGCATCAGTATTACACCCATAGATAGACTGAACTATAAAATATGAAAAAAAAAAAAAAAAAAACAAAGAAGAAGAAATTAATAGGTAAAACAAGTTAAAAAATCAGAAATGTATCTAGCCGGGTACGGCATGTTCTATCCGGTTCGACAACAAGGTGAATAAGCTCAACTGGACGGGGCTGGCCAGCTCTCCAAGAAACTGAGCCATCTGGAAAGAAATCTAATCTAAAAAATGATAAAGAGTGAAGGCATTGCCATTTTAATAAGAAGTAAATCAAGACTTAAGCTTGATTCTCAGATGATTTGTCCCGACAAAACGTGCCAACACAGTAAAATTAACAAAATAAAAATCTGTTAAAGCTAACTGGCCCAAAAACAAAAGCTGTTAAAGCTAAGAGTTCGTGGCAACTATTGCTCTGGAAACCATGTTCTCATTAATATAATTGGGAACAAAAATGGACAAAGTTATTACCCCTTTCGTACTTGTCAGCATTGGACACCCATGCCATAACTAGCAGTTCTTCCCCTGGTTGAGAAACGAGTCTTTTAGATGTTATTAAATAAAAATCTTTATGTTTTGTAATGAGCATCATGTTACCAAATATTGAAAGTGGATATTGCTGTAACAGCACCTGTAATTCTTCAGCTAAGTTGCTAATGTATCCTTTTATGTTTCGTTTGCATGTACTTAGCCGTTAGAATCTTTAAAACTATGTGTTTAAGTGTGTAGATAAAAAAATCTAGATGTTTAATCCCTTAAAAGACAACTATAACCTTAATAGAAATGGTAAAAAAGAAATTACTAAATGAAAAAAACTACACCTAGAATTATAGAAAATAAAAAGAATTTCTATTTTTATATGTTTTACTTATCGGATATCATATTATAGAACTTCCCAAGGACGAAATCCCCATAGGTCTCATTTGAACAAACCTCTACACAATCTTAAACATAAAGTAATTTAAGATAACTTTATCTATCCTCATGCATACTTAGTTGCTATCATATCTTTCCTTTTATTTATTCTGTACTAACTTGAGTATCAAAGTGTTTGCATCAAATGTCATTACAAGGGATTCCGATACGTATATACATATAAACTTATGCCACGAGAATTGGAGGATTTTTTTTTGGCTTCACTCTTGAGAAAAGCATCCAAAATATCACAATACATATAAAACAATCATAAGGGTATGTATATGCAATTTAGTCAAAATAGCTAATAAAGATGGATCACTATTTGTTAAAAAGAATGGTTTGATTTTCTTTTATCAAATGAGACTTGTATTATTGGATAAGATATAAATACTCTTATAAGCGGTTTCTATTAGGATGTAAGTGTGAGAATCCCATATGAAAAATATGGGACTTGTGTAAAGAGTTTATAAGAAGGAAGACTCATTGACTCATTGCTTTAAGGTTTTAGATTATAGATGATGTCAAAAGTTCAACTGTGTTATCCTTCGCTAAATCCATTGGATTTCTCCTTATTGAAGGCATACTCTAGCCACGCACAAACATTTTTTTCCTACTATAATTAAAGAAGCAAACAAACAAAGAACCTACGGAAAGCATTCATTAAGAAAACGAATCTTATAGCTCCTTCCTAATAACGCGGTCTATTAGTCCAACTGAAAGTACCATGCACTTCTTTAACAAATAAGGAAGAATCTTTTCCGTACAAAGACCACGATCGCCAGCATATATATCAATTATCTATACATACAATATTTTATAGAAAGCATATAATTACAAAAGAATACGAATGCATGAATTGTTATTCGCCAGAATGAAAATATGCAAAGACAGTGTGGGACAACTATACCATTTATCTCACCGGAAAAAAAAAAAAAAAAAAAAAGAGCAAAACTATACCATTTTGCTGATAATTTTTTTTCCATTTTTTCACTATTTCATAGATATTTGAGATTTTCATAATATATAAAAGTTACCCTTTATGAAAAAGATTATTACAAAGAAATCGTATTGCCACAAAGAAACTTTGAGTGGATGATGTAGCCACACAATAAAATTTTCCTTTTTCTTAAATTCTGAAATATTTCCAGCTTGTACGTAAGGGTCTTTGTTATTTTCTTTTTCCTTTTTCTTGAAAATGAAAAATGAATTTGTGCATGTCAGATGATAAATATCCAAATAGACATTTAAATTTAATTTTGCACATAACTTAATTATATTATTATTTCCTTTTTCTTGTAATGTCATTGACAATTTAATTATACTAATTCACATTCATATTTGTGAAAGAGAGAATCCATATACCTAAAGCTTGAAAAAAAGAAAAAGGCTTTAATGATAATAAGATGCCACTTGTATTATTATCATCACTATCATTGTCAAAATAATATTAATACTTATTCACCACATTTATTTAAATGTGGCATTTGATTTAATGAAATACTTTTAGTCTTTGATATTGATGAATAGCTATTTCTAACTTTCTAATTAAAGCATTTTTATTCTATATAATGTTGAATAAATATTCTTTCTTTTACTAGAGAAGCTGCAATATATATTTTTTTTAAATGCAATTTTCTTTTCTAACAATATAAAAAATTATTATAAAACAAAATAATTGCTACTCTGTCCAAACTTATTCCACTCTAATAAACCTAACCTAACAATAATATTTACTATTGATCTTTTGTTTTTCGTTTTTTTTTTTTTTTTTTTTTTGTTTTTTGCCAAACAAGAAAGTTTGCGTCTAGGCTCATAATACCATCCCATATGAAAATCATTGGGAGCAGACATCATCACGGTTTAGGAACCAAACCGAACCAAAACCGTCGATTCCCGATCTTAAAATTGAGGAACCGGAACCAGAACTGTTTCCCATGGTTTCGGTTCGGTCCTATGGAACCCGCGGTTCTCAATTCCGGTTTTGAAACCGCGAAACCGTTTTTTTTTAAATAAAAAAAATAAATTTTAAAGTTAAATAATTATTGGATGTAAAAGTATTAAATTATTTAACCAAAATTTTTAAAATTTATTTAGAATGCATATTTATATGTATATAAACACGTTCAATATCAATTATAGTTAGTATTATGATATTATAAAATACTCTAGAAGATAAAAGAAAATTACAATGTAAAAAATAGTCTCACATTATTAAGAAAATAAATTATTCTTTTAGGAAAAGTTTATTTAAAGTAATTATGTGTGATTTTAAGTTATGTTTATTTGTGTTGTTGATAATAACATATTAAATATTATGAATAAGTATTTATATTTTATTTTTATTGAAATAATTTAAATATTAATAATTATATATTTATTATTATTTTTATTTTTTGTTTTTGAATGGAGCCGGGTAGAATCATTGATTCCACCAGTTCTAGGTCAAGGAACCGCCTAGGAACCATAAAACCAACGGTTCCATAGCCAGTTCTAAAACCGGCAAACTAGTCCGGTTCAGGTTTTAGAATCGCCAGTAACGGTTCCGGTTCGGTTCTCAATTCAAAATCGAACCATACCTATGTCTAATTGGGAGCTTCTTAAGAAGGCTTTGTGTTTTCTAAAATGTAGAAGCATAAGTAGACGTCATCACGGTTAGGTTCGGGTTTGGAACCGGACGTGAACTGTTGGTTCCTAGTTATTAGGAACCGTCGGTTCTCATGGTTCGGTTGTGGTTCTAGAGGAATCGGGAGCCATGAAATAAAAAATAAAAAAACAATTAAATAATTTACTTCATTTAACTAAGAAAAAATGCAAAATAAATTTTTAACTTGAAATAACATTGAGCCTAACAATAATTATTCATAGCATTAGTTAAAAGAAATTCTATAATTATGTATTTATTTATATACAATCATTTATTAGTAATGTGACACTATAAAATATTCAAGGTATAAATAATTGCCAACAACAAAAAACAAATCACACATTATTAAGAAAGAAAATCTATTTTGGTTAGAATTCTATTTAAATTTAACAATATATGATTTCAAATGTATTTGTTACTTGTATTGTTAATAATAACACATTAAATATTGTGAATAGGAAATAATTTTTTTATTATTTATGTGAAAGTAGTTTTAAGTATTTGTTTATATTTACAATTTTTTATAATTTTCTTTTCTTTTTTCTTTCTTTTTTTTATAATTTTTATAGTATAGAACCGATGGTTTCAAAACCGTCAGATCATGCAGTTTTTAGGGATGGAATCGTAAGTATCCGCTAGAACTAACGGATTCTTTACCGGTTCAGACCCGTCATTTCCCAGTTAATTTCCGGTTTAGGAATCACTAGTGACGGGTCAGGTTGATTTCGGTTTAGAACTAACCCATGATGATGTCTAAGCATAAGCATAAGCATAAGCATGGCTATGCTTGGTGGACTGAATAGTTTCTTATCTCATCAAACCTCGGAGTCACGTGACTCGCTTACTTCGCATATACACAAATAGGAAAGGAAATATCATTTCCATTTTAATAATACTTAACAACCAGAAGGGCACAAACAAATAAAAATAAAACAAAAAAGAAAATCCAATGAAATTAATAGAGAGAAATTGTAAAAGTTGCATAAGAACAAGGGGGAAAAGGACACAACCAAGAAGGCTTCAATAACGACAGTCGCGAGACGATTTTATAACGTGCCCTCACATGTCCATTCGATCTTACCAAGAAACCATCTTTACATCAATTTTTTAGCAACCCAAATTGTCATTGACCTGAATAAGATATAGAACAATATATCCTTGCCTCTGCAATGTAGCAGAGACAGTTCCTGACAATACTAGATGGAATTGATATTGTTAACTTGTTTTAGTGGGCAGCAGACAGGTTGGTGATGGTTGGTTTACTCCCTTAGGAGGCATTTCCGCAGGTTGCATGGACATGGAATGCAAGAAAATATTGTAATTAATGACTCCTTGTTTGGCCACTTTCGTATGTTGTGAGCAAAATTAGGTTATTAAACGATTGCATGAATCAATGTTCTTTGAGTGGTATAGGAACGCGTTCTCATCACTTTACCGCACACACAGCCTGGGCCTTATAATGTGGATATTTATGGGTAAAATATGCAACTAATCTACTTAATTTTAATTTCGATGCAGACATATCTAAAATCTTATAGATCAACAATACAAAAAGATGTTTACTCTTTCTTTCAAATCAACATACCAACATAAAAATTTAAGTGGTGTTATATACACTTTGAAAAGTGTAAGGAGTGCTTCTATGTCAATGATTGGGATTTAGCTTTGCTCTGATACAAAATGATAGAATTCCAACTTACTATGATATTAAACTGATATCGATATTAGATTTGGGTTTGTCAATATTAAAAATAATAAAATAAGAAACATTTATAGGTTTTAATGGAATTGAATACATAAGGGTAGAACAAAATCAATATCAGATATGGCATACTAATATTAACGCTGAACTAGTTTAGGCCAATTAGGGATTGATATGATGTATTATTGCTAATGCTAATTAGGGAGTTAAATGGATACCAAATCTAACTAATTAGTTCCCAACAACCTGAGATAGATTGATGAGAACAATGTTGAATAAAGAGTATTATAATAGACAAGTAAATATTATATAAAGAAAGATAAAAGTGTCAATTGATATAAATTATAACGTTAAATTTGTCAACAAAGTCTACTTTTAATGCAATTTTGGTCACATGATAGACACATGGCGGAAGATGAAAAGTCACAAATCCCTATATATTCTTTCTTTGTCTTTTCTCCAACAAAACCCTAAACTTAGACTCTTATCCTCTAAGAGTTTATAGCCGCCAAAAGATTCAGAAGTCTAGATCAAGTAACTGAATCACTATTTTTGTTTTAAGATCTTATGAATTATTAGATTTCTTAGGGTTTGATTGTTGAATTTGCGATAGAATTGGAAAACATACATATCGGGTTTGGAGATTTGATTCTGTTGGTCAAAGAAGATCTTAGAAGATCGCATTCAGGTAATCAAAATCATATCTTTCCTTTAAAGTCTTTCAATCTATGAATTATCTTAGGATTTTCTTTTGTTTTGAAGAAGAATTAGAGAAACGGTTCTAATTGTTTTGGAGATCTGAAGAGTGGGTGTTTAAGGAAGATTGAGGATCGGATCAGATAATTGAATAACCATTTTTCTTTTAAGATGGAGAAAAACCCGATTATCTGTAGATCTGGTTTTAGTGTTAAAAGGATTTAGAATTGAATTTAGGTAGGTATTTTAAAGTTTTAATCTTTATGATTTTATAAAAATGGTAGTTGTTGATTTCTGATATATATATATATGGTATTGAATGAAATTCTAGGGTTTAGAGAAGTGATTGAGGAGATTTGTTGAATTAAAGGATTTTGATGTTGTGATTAAGGAAAAAGGTATAGATTTGATATTATGTTGAAATTTAGGTTTTAGATATGAATGGATTTAGGTTTATCTGATGAGATGTATTTTGTATTTGATTAGGGTCTGTTGAATTAGGAGTTGTGTTATAAAAACAGATTTTGGTGATTTAGAGTACTGTTCCTAGAATTTGATACAGGTATGACCTTACCTTGTTTGTTGTATGTGCTTGTAGGTTTAGATTTGTTTGTTATGTGTGTAGGATTAGAATATCAAATAATCTAATTTTATATAACATATAAAATTGTTTTGTTGTTTGTGTTTGGCTTTGGTTAGTAAAGACCACGCAGAGTGTGATACTAATGAAGCACACTGATGATCTATGTGTGAGGTTATCGCGAGTGGACTCATGCATAGAAATGATTCCGGTAGATTAGGTTTTGGCAGAGGCCGCGGTGTTTGGATGACTCACCAACACCAATATATTTATAATTACTTATTTTCTATATTTTTTGTTTTTCAGGGTCATGAGAAACTCCAGGTTTGGAACTAGAGTACTATAGTTCTAAACTGTATTGTTTGCTGATTAATTAAAGATGATAAATTGTGTTCATTGCATTAAGATTAGATGCATGAAAATATATATATGTATGTAATGTGGCATTTGCATTTTGTTTATGGTTTGGCGTACTAGGCGTTTTCGCTCATTTTTTTATCATTTTCAGGACCAAGAGAGGATCTAGTTATGTATGACATATCAGGATATGACATTTATGTGGATGAGGGAGAGAACGCTAATGGAGTAGACTATCCTGCTGACATTTAAGATGTTATAGATCTTAAAGATAGACTTGGAGGATGATGTGAAGTTTTGAAAAATTACTTTTTATAAAATTTGATATTGTTATAAGTTTTATTTGAGTTTTTGGATTATTAAGTATGTTGACTTTGGTTTTATGCCAACAAGGTGTTTTCTTCAAAGGATTTATTTCATGAGATAACTTGAACAGGTATCTTTTATGAGAGTTTATGGAGTTTTATATTTTGTATACTTGTGGTTAAGATTTTTAGCCTTGGAGTGTTCTTATTAAGAGAATGACACGTGACGGGTTGTAATGTCCTTTTTTTAGGGCGTTATAAGTATAAACCTCTCAATGCTCATATTAGGGATGATGCAAGTAGGATAAATATCGATCATATAGGTCAATAGAATAGAAACAACAAGAAATAAAATCTAGATATTCTTCAAAATAATATCTTGATATTTCTTTAGATATTCCTTAGATATTGTTGGATTTCTCTAGATTTCATTTAGATATTTTTGTATTTCTTTATATTTTTCTTTAGAATTTATTTAAATTCTCTTTTAAGATTGTATTATTATTCATCCACACTTTCTGCAAATAGTGTTTATCATAAAAAAAGTTTCTTTGAATTTTCTTTATTAATTTCCACTATTCATGCTGTGTTAGGTGGTATTAGAGCAAGTTTTCATCCCTAATCTGATGGTTAGAAACAATAGTGCAAAGAGTGGTTATGCCCATGATGGTGCTTAGGACACGGAAGCCTTGCTAACCAAAATTCAAGCTCAAGGGACACCATTAACAACCTTGGAGCGGAGTGTTGAACACAGATGTCATCGTTTTGAACAGTCCTTTGAAGATATTGTAGATCAGCTTGATGCTTTGGTCGTAGATGCCAACAAGAATAGGATTGGTGATAGGCAATGGCCAAGAGAGCACAATGCTCAAGGGGATATTATCATCAGACCTGTTGTTGCAAACAATTATGCAACCTGCCTACTCAAGATGCTAAGATGATAAATTTAGAGTAGATTTTCGCATGGCTGAATTATTATAGTGGTAAACATAATTATGGTAGAAGAGGTAGCACATATGATGGTGTAAAGGCAATATAAAGTTAGTGGTAATCATAGTGGTAATTTTGATGATCATATAAAGGCTGGAATGAATATAAAAATAATGATTTCAAGTTAAAGATAAATATTCCATATTTTAGGGTTATTGATTGGATTGATCATATGGATAAATTTTGATTATATGTAGGTGCCAAAAGAAAAGAGGGTGAGATTGGTAGTGTGTAGGCTTAAAAGTTGTATTTGCATGGTAGGAGAGATTGCAAAAAAGAGAAGTCATGAAGGAAAAACACTTATTACAACGTAGTATAGTATGAAGCAATTATTGAACAATTTCTTAGCCTTAATTATGAGCAAATCTTGTTTCAATAGTACCAAAGATGTCATCAAGAGCAAAACTCAATACATGAATATACTGCAAAATTTATGATGTGGCATAGAGGAATGATTTGAGGGAGATAGATGATGAAATTGAAAATCAATAGAAAACAAGACACTTCCAAAGTTATTCAAGAACATGTCACTATGGATGTGAATGAGAAAGGGGAGTTTCTATAGTTATAAATAAAGACTGTAACATTAAAGTTATAGAACAGGTGGACAAAGAGAAAAGTTTTGGAGATGGTAGAGAAATGTGTTGTAAGTGATGTGGAATGTTCTATGGAAGCAACATATGATCAATTATAGGTACAAGAATCAATGCATGTGGTTAATGTTATACTTATATGTCTCTTTAGAGAAACTCATAACTTTAGGTTTGAAGGGTCGCAATAAGGTGAGATTATTGACATAGTAGGTCCAATTGACAATGATGTAGCATTGCAAGGATTAAATGTTTATCATTGCGTTTATGAAGATTTGATTAATCATGGTTTTGATGATAGGTATAAGCTACATGGAGGTTTTTTGGTTGTTGATATAAACAATAAATTTAGAGAGATGATAGCTCCTAGGATTAACGTTGAAATACTTTAGGAATTATTAATCCAGAGGAGATTTGCAGATAATGTAGGGAGCTTGGGACCGGATGTGATTCTAAATCCTAAGATAGTTAAAATATTCTACTTTATACTTGTTAATATTTTTTTCTTTTTTAGGTTCATCTTTGATTTCGAGAAATATCGACCCATTTTATCTTCTGATGAACTCCTACATATAGGTTCAACTATAAGATCGAGGATGAGTTTTTCTCTAGTAAGAGAGAATGATGTAGATAAAATTAACGTCAATCATATGGATCAGTAGAATAGACATGACTGGAAAAAAAATTTAGATATTTCTTTAAAATAATATCTAGATATCACTTTAGATATTTATATAGATATTGTTAGATTTCTCTAGATTTTATTTAGATATTTTCAAATTTCTTTAGATTTTATTTAGAGTTTATTTAAATTCTCTTTTAGGTTGTATTATTGTTTATTCACACATTCTACAAACAAAAATAAATATTATTTGAATTTTCTTTATTGTTTTCCACTACTCTAGGCATCAAGGGAAAAATCTATCTCGTAACTCATTCCAATAAGAAGAGCTAATTCATCCATTTGGTAATTTAAATTAATACATTAAATGCTTATTTATACATATAAGAAACCTAACATCTATTAATTTAAAATATAGCAATTAAATTTAAAATATTTTGAATAACTAAACAAATGCATAAAAAATTGAAACTAAATAAGTAAATATTCATAAATTTATGATAAAAAATATATATTAAATGAATAAACAAAAGGACTAAATTTGACTAAATAAAAGAGAAATAACATAGCAAATAAAGACAAACATCCAAGTGAAATTAGCTTATTGTTTTAGTATCTAGTTTGAAGATCCTTCTTCCATTGATAATTTGATACACATGATGCTCTTGCTATCTATTGCTACCAATATTGATGTTATATCAACTTCTGCATCTGCATTTTCCATATAATTTCTATTTATGTCTTCAAGAGTCACAATTTACTTTCCTATACTATTTCCTTAACTATTTCTTCACACACAAAATTCTTGATTTTGGCTTATTTGATTTTATGTCCAAACTATCTTGTACATTCCTTTCGTCAAATCACCTTAAACTCCTTTTTCAATGTAGTTGCATCCTTGCATCACTTATGGACCATGGCTTCCATAGATAAATGAGATAATCATCCATGAAAACAACATCGTAGAAAGTTGAAGTATTACCAGAAGAGAAAGTTACTCGTCCTTATGTAATAACTGAAATATCTCACTATATTGATACAATTATAGGTCTGAGATATGCTTTGAGTTCCTCTATGCATTGAATTTGGAATTTAAAGTTTCCAATTAAAAGTACTAATTTTATGATTTTTAGGTTTTTTACGAATTAAAAAAATAAAGGATGTGAATGAAATAAGTTATTTGACATGACTCATGAATAATGTCCAGCAAGAATAATAGATTTAGTCAACCATGTTTCCCAAAATTGTAGAAACATTTTATAAAAACAATATAAATAAAGAAAATCATTCGATATTGAATATCAGTAACTCAAATTCTCAACAAGAAAAATCTATGGGTCCGTGATTCCTTTCAATCAATGTTAAATTTTGGGAGTTATTTACCAATTTATTGGATTTTAGGTGTATTAGAACAGGCTTTGGTAAGTTTAGTGGTGTAGCAATCCAAAAATTAAGTTTATAAATAGTAGCATTTTTTGTAATTTTAGGGGTGTACTTGTATTTTCTCTTATTTTATTTTTCCTTATTTCAATGAATGGAATAAGGCTATTATCATTATTATTTTTATTAGTAGTAGTAGTACAAATTATTTGTGTAGTCTTTTTTTTTTTTTTTTTTGTTTTAATTTAAACCCTAAACTAAAGTTGGATCTCTAAGCACTACATCATAATACCCTTCCAAACTTCCAAATCCTACTAAATTTGACCTATCAATGATTACCTTCCCATAAACCAAAGTATATTATAAAGCAAACATAGGCTGAATGGCATGGCTACGTCAATTCTATTGATTTGCCTCAAAATTGATCAATATAATCGTTATTGAAAACTCACATTAGATACAAACTGATCTAACAAATGTAGCAAATAAAACTCAAAGTTCACCACTCAAGAGCTAGGTCGTGTTCTTTATGAACCATCAAATCTATATAATATGTTGCATCTCCAATTTTGTTCTATTTTAGCACAGATTCGTTCATTTTTTTAAACTCTTTCTATAAACTACTGTAAAACTTTATACATCTCAAACACATCAAATATGTGATTTATTTATTTATGGGTAAATTGCAAAAATATCCTCTAAACTTTAAGAGTTGTGTAGATTGATTCTCCATAACTTGAAAACGTGCTTCTTGACCCCATAATTTATTAAAAAAAAATTAGCAAATTAAGGACATTTTATACTTTTTCTGTCCAAAAAATACAACATTTTTACCATTCTTAGGTGTTCTTTTGTATAATATTTGTACAAATTCGTACAGAAAAGGTTGGGAAAAAGTACAAAATGTCCTTAACATGTTAATTATTTATAGATCAAGAGATTAAGAAATATACCTTCAAAGTATGAAAGATCAATCCATACTACCTTTAAAGTTTAGGGTGCACTTTTCCCTTTATTTATTTATTAATTTAAGTATCAAGACTTAGCTATTCATTAGGAAAATTCTGCACACAAAGCCCCATTGCAAAGTTAGTGTGGAGGTATAAATTATCTAAGATTAGCATATCTATTTGTGCCTATAATTTTTTCCATTAATTTTGAATTTCTAATCACATTTCCTAACATTAATGGTTAATAGAATACAAAAAGTATGGAAACAATCTTAGGTAATTATCTTGAAGAACGAAAGAAAGAAAACCAAAAAGATTGCATCATAAAACATTAGAAAAGAATGTTGGTCCCGAAAACCAAAAAGATTGCATCATAAAACATTAGAAAAGAATGTTGGTCCCGAAAAGTATGTAACTAAGAGGGGTGAATTTGTTACTTTAAGTTATTTTTTAAAACTTTTGCATAGGAATAAAACTAATTTTGAAAATCCTCTTGATTGCTTATTTTTATTATGGTACGAGGATAACTACTTCCATCTCTTAACTTGTGTCCAAGATTGTAAGCAAGTCGTGTCTACTCATGAGCTACTCGAGTTTAACTCGATCATAACTCAAATTCGACTCGACTACAATCAATTCAAGCTCAAGTTTGAGTTTTGAAATGCTTGATTCAAATAACTTGCAAGTCTAATCAAGTTTTTCAGATTTTTTACAAAAAAAGAAATTATGAAACTGTGTTTTCTCCTATTTTAAAGCCTATTTTCATTCTTTGCCCTATTTTCTTCTCCATCTTTTATATTTAACATTCCGCATTTATTATACTTTAAGAACAATTCAACTATAAAAACAGTATTCTATTCCCATATCCCAACAATTTTTTTGGTTTAATTAACGTTTATGAGAATAATCAAGCTTAACTAAGTTGAACTTAAGCTCATTAAGTATTAATTCGAATTGACTTCAAGCTTATCAATTAAAGTTCGATTGAATTCAAGTGGAGTGTGAGTTTCAAAATTGTTTTATTTGAGTCGAGTTCGAGCTTGACACTATATCATTTTGACTTGACCCATTCACAGCCTTGATTGTGTCAATTATCAAATGATTAAATTCATAAAGTAGTTTCAAATAATAGATTTAATGTATAAATATATGAAAATAAAAAGAGATAAATGAAGAGAAGAATTGCCCACACATATAGTAGTTCCAACTTATGCACTAATACACTCTTCTATCAACAGTTGGGGACAATTTTCCACAGTCATTGTTCCACAAATCTAATATAATCTTTGATGACGGTAAAAAGTGTGTTAATCCTACAAGATTCTAACTAATGTTACCATCTCCATAGCTTTTTCTGAAGCTAACACGGTTGTACACTCATATTATGCCCTTTGTTACCTTCAAGTTAACAACACTAAAATACAAGCGTTCACAATTGTATTGGGACTCGTATATATTAAATTTATTTTAGTATCTTTGCTCTTTCTTCAGTCGTGCAGAGCTTATTGTATTATTTTTCATTTCAAGCTTTAAAGTTAATCACCAATTTATAATATTATGTCCATAGTTCACAATCCTTAACGATTGATGGTAATTTTTATTTAGTCGCTAGAACCTTCAATGATTTGGTCCTTTAACTCTTTGGTTTTGAAGAGCTTCTTCATTTAAATTTATTAACTATTCAAGTTCATAAGCAACATCTCTGCAATCTTGGTTACCTTGTGTAGAGTGATACTCTTTAAAATATAAATAAATACAGAAGATAATCACACCAAGTTTAGGGGGTAAGTTTTATTCACAATACCTGAAATTTTTTTTTTATAATAGATATATACCGAAAAAACATTTCGTAACACAAAAACACCTAAATTTTTAAAAAGTTTTGCTTAAAATACCTCTAGATGGAATCCATACATTTTTCCGTTAAGATGTTGTTGTAGCAAGTAGACATGAATAAAAAATTATTTTCTCTATCGTAGTTAGCAAAGTTTCATTCACAATACCTAAAACTTTTTGGTTCGTAACAATTTAGTACTTAAAAAAATTTTGTACCGTGATGATACTTGAACTTTTTAAAAGTTTCACATATTGTATCTTTAGTTGGAATCCAACCATTTACCTATCCTAGTTGGCATTTTTTTTCTTTTTATTCTTTCTAATCTCTCTCTCTCTCTCTCCCTCCAGCCCTTCCCCCCACCTCCTCTCCTCCTCTCTTTCTCCTACCCTTCTCTTCTTCTTCATATCCTCAAAACAAAAACCTTATGGTCTTAGAAACCCCTTAAAAAATTATTCTTTTACTTTCTCCCCTCTCTCTCCAACTTTTTCTCCTATGCTTCTTCTTTTTGTTCTTGATATCTAAGAAACATAAACCTTATGATCCCAAAAACCCATTATGTCATGCCTCAAGGGTAATCTAAAAGGGATAGTTCTGCCATCACGACACTAAAACCTAAGATCGATTCCCAAGTCTATTAAAAGTTTTGAATATTGTATAGAAGCATACCATTACTAGGTAACCAATGAAGCCCTATAACATTTGATTAATAAATTTATAAGATAAAAACCAACAAAATAATGAACAAATAAGGCTAAAATAGTATATTACTAAAAGCATTAGGGGCACATCCAAAAGAGTAATTTAGGGCCTTTGCCTTATAAAATATTACATACTTGTCAAATTTATCAAAATAATATGAGAGATTCACTAAAGAAGAAAGAATTCTCCCAACCCTTTATCCCTTGTGACAACATTTCATCTCCCAAAAGAAGCTAACCCATGCGTAGCTTCGCCTAAGCTGATATCATAGATAATCTTGTAACAGCAAACTATAACGGGGTACGCGACCACATGCCCAATAAAATATAATCCTTCATCTATACTATTCAAGCAAGTTACAATCAAGTTGTATTAAACAAACAAGTAATGAAATCAAGAAAGTGAACAAATATATATAGCCAACCAATAGCCACATATAGATAGGATTCTTTCCCTTTGAATCAAGGGTTAGGGAATCTCCACTAACATTAGCACCTAGAAACCCTATTACTTCGGAATTTAAAACAATTTTTATCAAACACAATTTCTCTCCATATATGGAAAATAATGTCTATACATGTATCTTTACTCCTGAAGCAAGGTCCTCTGAAACATTGACATCGGTGTGATCCCAAAAGATGGGCCACCTTCCCCAATACAACTTAGTTCCTCCCTATATTAGGACCCATGGTACACATGTGATCCTCATGATCACAGCCTATTCGAGCCATTGTATAGTGGTGATGACCTTCAATAATGCAACCGTGTAATGCATGCATATATTAAATTGTCATGCCAACATATTTTAAGTTCATTTAGTTTTAGCATGCAAGTAAGTATTAGACACTCGCAGATCTATCCTAAAACAATCAAATCCTTAGAGTGAAGTATCATTATAGTATTTTCACGTTCAATATTAAACACCAGCCCCATACACAATTCATTTATTAATTAATAAAACATCATATTATATGCTACAAATATAAACAAGTATAACGTTCATAGGAATATACTCACTGGTCAATTTTGCCTATCAGTTGTAGTAGTTGACAATTAAGTCAATATTAAAGTCAAAATCACCTTAATACAGTAAAAATATGTATAAAATATAAGAATATGATATAAGTGTCAATTAAGAGTTTATACTATAGTAGTTCTAATAATTTTAACTAATTCGTTTTAACTCCATATTGATGTATAAATACTTGATTCAACATGGTTTTTTGAGTACTTCTCAAATATGATGTTGTCTTTTCTAAAGGAAGGCTTTAAAATCATGGTAGCACATTATTCAAAATTCAAAATTTGCTTCTTAGTAAATTTTCATATCTCTAATTCTAAGCCAATATTTCTAACTATACCGTTTCTAAATTAGCTATCATATTCCATAAATGTTTTTTTAAATACTTATACATAAGTGTTTTATTATAAATCACAAAGATTCACACACACACACACACACACACACACACACACACATATATAATTATAAGTATTTACATATATATCCGTATAATATTTAATCTAATTTAAGTTATTGATGTGTATCATGTGCATTTGAATTTGTATCATGGTCAATGAGGTAAAGTAAAATAAAAAAAAAAAAAACTAAAACTAGTATTATATATATGGTCATATACATAAGGATATGTGTATATATATAAAACATCAAAGGTATGTTGCAAGCTATGGGGCTACAATAGAGCACCTGTGGAACGCCCTTGGAGCATGTCATGGAGCTCTTACAAAGAAAGCATGGAGCGCTTGTGGAGTGCTCAACATGTGGGGATGGAACGCTTGTTATGTGTGCATGGGTATGTGTGATCGTGGGGAGCCAATAGAGTGCCCAAGGTACTAGTGTGGAGTGCTCATGGAGTGCGCTTGGAGTACCCATGAAGTGCCTATAGAGTGCCTAGCATGTGAGAGCATGTGTGTGTTGTTGCGTGTTATTGGTGACGATGAACCAACTGGTGTGTTTCTCCTACATGCTTTGTTCGTGTGTGTGAGTAGTGTGAGTGCTAGTGACATGGGTTATGTGGCCTATTGTAGGTGTTGTGATGTGAGGTTGTGGTGCTTGATAGCAACATCATGGTTGCTGCTATATGTGTATTATAAGTGACGTTTATATGTTGTTCATTGCTGTTGTATAACAATTATGTGTGTTAGTGTGATTGAGGGTGTTGTGGCATGGTGAGCTTTAAGCATGCGTGTAATGCTATGTGTTGTGTATAGGAGTCTGTTGCTGTGGTTTAGTTTGGCGGTTTAGAAAAGAAGCTCAACAGAAAAAAATAATAATAAGAAAAAGTTAGATATAAACAAAGGTGAATAACAACTACCTTCTTGTTGTTGTTGTCGAATAAGGAAAGGGAAGTAGCATAGTAGTAGCTTAGAATGCTGCTTATTCCTGGGTATGCATGGCTACTTTGTTTCAAGTAGTAGGGGAGTAGATGTTGGGGCATTTTTTGTTGTGTTGTTATTGATCAAAAGGAGGAAAAAGCAGTAGCAACAGCATGTGATGATGTAGAGTGTAGAGGCTTGTACATATTATACTTTTATTTATTTTAGATTGGTCCATGTGTATGGTTTAGGATGCTAGAGTCAGTATCGTTAGTTACTTACTTTTTTATGTATATATTTTCATTTTCTTCTTCTTCTTAATATAATAGAACATTTTTCACTACTTAAAGACTTCTTCCGTACGAACACTTCTATTAAAAAAATAGCCATTTGCTGAACAAGAGAAGTTAGATTGGAAATTTGATTTTCAAGATGATAACATTTACCTCATTCACCTTCCTTAAAGAGGAATCATGTCGGAATCTAAACTGTCGTGAATTTGCAGCCATAATGGCTAGGGTTTTATACACTATATCACCTCCACTAGTTGCATCCATCATCTTCCTCTCAATTGGAAGCAATCCTTCATAAAAGTACTAAATAAAGAGTTATTCAAGTATACCATGTTGTGGATAGCTTGCACACAATTGCTTGAACCTCTCCCAATATTCATGAAAGTTCTCAGTGTCTCTTTGTTTAATTCCATAAATCTCCCTTCTAATGCCAAAAACTCTTGTAGCAAGGAAAAATTTATCTAGAAATAGCTTGACCATATCTGTCCATGTGGTGATAGAACTTAGAGGTAAGTAAAACAACCAATCCTTTGCTCTATCCCTTAATGAGAATGGGAAGGCATGTAATTTAATTTGTTCCTCAGATACTCCTTGTGAACTCATGCTAGAGCACACCACATGAAATTCTTTCAAGTGTTATAAGGATCTTCATTTTCTACACCATGAAAAGTGGGCAATAGATGAATCAAACAAGATTTTAATTCAAAGGCAACATTCAACTCTGGATATTAAATGCAAAATGATTGCTGAGTCAAATCTAGTGTAGCTAATTCCTTTAAAGTCCCTTCTTGATTGGCCATTTCTTCCTTTTCAGATTCTTCCTTATCAATCACATTGGATGATTCAATTAAGTCAAGTTCTAGGTTCAATCTGGGAGATGAAGATGTAGTGGTGTCTTTTGCATGCAAATTAGTTTCTTTTCATAATTCCCTAACATTCTTCTCAAATTCTGAATCGAATTCAAGGTCATCTGTATGAGAAGAATGATTCATAAAAGAATATAAATAAATTTACTTGGACACCAATCCCTGGCAATGGAGCCAAAAATTTAGTGGGTGTTGAATCCAAAAAAAATATATAATCCTACTCTCAAAATTTATATGACTTGTATATAGCAATGAGTAGGGTTGATCCATAGGGATTGGTAAAATCTATTTGTATTGGAAGGTGAGATAAAGAAAAAGAAGGGAGGAATTTTCTGAATTTCAAAGAAAACTAATTATATCTAGAACAAGCAAACAAATTACAAAGTGCGAATCAAAATCAAAGAGTTCCTATTCAAATATATTATCACAACTTAGTTCACAGAATTGATCATTAATGCAAAGATTCAATACAAGAAAACAGGCCTTTAGAGACAGAAAATCTGCGACGGAAATTAGAAAATGTAGTTATAATTTTACAAATAAAATCTGCGACGATGGTTTTTGCAACGGAAATTTACGTTTAGAGACAAAATTTTTATCTCTAAAGCCAAGTTTTCTTGTAGTGATTTCTATTCTTTGTATTAAATAAATTGGTTATGGTTGCTAACAAGCTCTGACAACCTATCACTCCTTACTTTATCAATAATCAAAACAACCTCTATGATTATTTCCCTTATCGATTAAGCAACCCTAAACAAGCTTTTAGGATTTAATCTATCAACAGCATAAAGAATAAGAGAGATCACCAATTAAGGCCAATAAATCATACATATGAATATATAGACCATATATATATCTCCATAACTCAAATTGATTACCTATCTCATAATCAATCAAGTTATTATGCCACAAACATTAGAATAATCAAACAATTACGGATTTGATATTCTAATTGGCACAATATTACCTTACTAATCGTACAAACAGGCCTTAATTTACATCAATCAAGTAAAACAATAATATCAAAAGGAGTAGAAGATATATAAGTATCCAATTGCAAAGAACAAAACAATACAATTCAATTAGATCTCACAATCCTTGTAGAAACGAACATGCAACAATCCCTTGGCTAGATGATAGTTTAGCCACTCAATTCCATGAAATCTTCTCTAGGGTTTGGAAAATATTTCTATTATAGATCTAATGGAATGAAAAATAAAGAAGAATGATTTTTGTCTAAAGCAACAATGTTAGTCATTTGTAGAAGAAAATCTGAAGTCATAACATACACCGGCGACGTACCTTCCTGGTATTCAATGTTAAATAAAGGAACACTGGTAGTGTTGAAGCAAATTGTAGCAGCCTTAAAATTTTCATTATTGTGCATGGCCTACATCGATCGAACACCGGCGGCATTCAATTCCCAAATGTCGGCATATGTTGTAGAATTTCAAACGCTGGTGTAGTTGTCAAAGTAAGCTAGTGATGTTCATTTTCCAGAAGCCAGCTTTAATGTTTTAGCTTTTCTACATTAGTAAGGCTGGCTATACACCAATAGTGTAAAATCCTGGTTTGCTGGCATTCATTGATTAACAAATTTCTAATAGTGAATCACAATCAACTTTGAAGTTCACACTATCAGCGTATGTGTACATCAGCGTCTATGCTGGCGACGTACGATTAGAAATTGCTGGTGTACAGTCATTTCTTTGAAGGCTGATGAATTATGCAGTCTAGGCCGGTGGTGTTCATGTCCTGTTTTGCTAGTGTTGGATGTTCTAATTGTGAAAATGTAGGGTGTGTTGATCCAAATTGGCCTGAGTTTGATTTTGTTCCTTTACTTAGTTACAACAAAACTTCTCCAGTTGGTTTATATTTACTTTTAAGAATTGAAATATGACATTAAGCTTAATTAAGTATCAATTCCTAATGATTTCTATAAAAATCAATAACAAATTAAGCATGATTTATTCAATGAAAAATGAGTATAATGTGTCTTTATCAACTTCCTTCTATGCATGGATGATATCTTGATCATTATGAATTCACATGGTATTAGAGTACAGAATGGTAATGATCTAACTCTGTTTTTAGTTATGATTCTAGTTGTAGTGAGAGATATCTATTTTTTTTTTTTATGTTTCTTGGTGTTATCTATATGAAAGTATGAATGAAACTTCAAATATAGATCCATCCTATCTTTCTTCATTGAATAATCCTGCAATGACGTTAGGAACAATTGAGTTTAATTGATCAAATTTTGTGATTTTGAGTAAATCTATACAGATGACACTAAGTACAAAATTAAAGTTAGGGTTTCTTGATGGGAGTATTGTAAAACCTGAAGAATCCTCTAATGATTACTTGCAATGGCATCATTGTGATAATATGGTGCGGTGCTGGGTATTGAACTCCATGAGTAAAGAATTAGCACAAAGTTTTGTTTTTGCATAATCAACTCATGAATTTGTGGAAAGAATTGAATGATCAATATGGTCAATCTAGTGCTTTGTTAGTCTTTCAACTACAATATGAAGTTTTGAATCTCATATAAGGAAATGCATCAGTTACAGTATACTATAACAAACTAAGAAAGTGTTGGGATGAATTATAAGTTGTATATCCCTACCCACTCTGTATTTATGGTCAACCCATGCATCGTACTTGTGGATAGAATGATTGATTAATTGAATATGATTCTCGAATGAAGTTGATGCAGTTTTTAATGGGGTTATCAGATGTATATGAATTAGTTCGGAATCAAAATCTTTCAGTTGAACATTTACTGAATGTTGGAAGAGCTTTTTATCTTTTATTACAAGTAGAAAAGCAAAAAGAAGTGTCTAGCATGCTTAGTGTCAAATGGAATGCATCTATTTTTGCTGTAAATAAAGGTGTTTTGAGGACTTTTCTCGGTAGAGATAAAAGAGATTTAAGGCAAAATCTACATTGTAAACATTGCAATCAAGATGAACATTTGATTGACACATGTTTTGAACTAATTGGATATTTGGAGTGATATAGGAATAATAAAGCATGAAGACTAGGAGCATGTGTGAATCATGCTACCACTATCACAAAATCTAATGGTTTTTCATTAGTTCCTTCTACTTATCATGACATACCCTTTGATCATGGCACTAATGACAAAACTACTCTTGTAGATCTACATTTGTTTAATGTTGATTGTGAGTAGGTTATGCAATTAATGCAGAACAAGTAAATCTCCAATGTTACAAGTTCTTCCTCTACTAATTTCGTAGGAATTGACGGATATGATTGTTCGATTGGATCTCAAATAGCCATGAATTTTGCAGGGATGACAAATTCTTTTGTTCATTCAGTAGCATCAACTAATGGTATTGTTACTTTGATAATTGACATTGGTGCAAGTGACCACATGACTCCTATCAATTCCTTATTTCATACCATTTTTCCTCTCTCTCCACCTATTCTTATACACTTACCTAATAGCTTAACCAAACTTGTTCGCAAAACTAGAACTATACACATTTACAATCACTTTGTTTTACATAATGTCTTATATGTTCCTAAGTTTAAACATAGCTTACTTTCGGTTCCTAAATTATTACAAGACTATTCCTTTGATGCTATTTTTACTAAACATGTTGGCACCTTTCAGGATAAGAACCTTAAACAATGTATTGCACAAGCCTATTACTTTAATGGATTGTATTTACTCAAGTCTAAAGCCATGAAGTCAATTGCAAATTCGAAGGATGTCTCTTCTTTTCCTTTACCTACTTCTTGTAATATGTTGAAACATAATAATGTGTCTCTTCATTTGTTTCATGCTGGGCTTGGTCATCCCTCTTTAAGTAGGCTTAAGCATATTCCATTTTGTACACACTATGATCTTGAACATTTTCATTGTGATACTTGCCAGTTAGCAAAATTACATCATCTTCTTTTTGCTAGAAATGCTAAAACATCAAGTGATTTGTTTGATCTTCTTCATTTAGACGTTTGGGGTCCTTATCATGTGCTTACTAGGATGGGAGAGTGTTATTTTTGACAATGGTGGATTATTTTTCAAGAGGTGTATGGACATTTGTAGTTGAGAGTTAAGTCTCAAGTTTATCAAACTTTGTTTGATTTTCTTACTAATATTAAAAATCCAGTTAGTGTGTGTCTAAAGGATGTTAGGAGTGATAATTAAGGGGAGTTCATATCCATGGAGTGTCAACGAATATTTGCTAACTTAGGGATTTTTCATCAAACAACTATACTATATACTCCTCAACAGAATGGTCGAGTAGAAAGAAAGCATCGTCATCTACTTGATAAATCTAAAGCTTTAGGATTACATGCTAATTTGCCTAAGGAATTTTACGATTATTGTGTTGTGGCTGTAACTTTTTGATAAATAGAATGCCTTCTTCTTCTATTGTATTGAAAACACCTTTGGACCTTATCTTTGGGACTCCTCCATGTTACGATGCTTTACATGTGTTTGGCTATTTATGTTATTCTACTCGATTGGATACTAGTGTTGATATGTTTAATGCTAAAGGAATCCATTGTATTTTCCTTAGATATGCCCATGGTAAAAAAGGATACAAAGTGTATGATTTGGAGAGTAAGAAGCCTTTTGTAAGTCTTGATGTTCACTTTATGGAGGATGTTTTCCCTTTCAAACAAGAACTACATGTTTCTTCTTCTCCTGTTCCTTTTAACTATGTTTCATCTACTGATGATGATGATAATTTTGTTTCTCAATCATCATCTTCTATTGTACCTTCCTATTTGCATTTACATATTCATCTATTTTTGTTCCTTCTTATGCTGATACTTAGTCTAATATTCCTAAAAAATACTCTAGACATAGCCGTCCTCTAAGCTGGATTAAAGAATTTGTGCATTCAATTCATCATGTCGCGTTTGCTCATACGCTACCTAATTCCTCTTCTGCCCATACACTACTTAAGTATCCATTATTTTCCCTTAATGCTTTTCATTCTTATTTATCAACATACGTGTCTTCACTTGCTAATGTGTTGATTACTAATGAGCAAACATCATATGTTGAAGCTTATAAACATGAATGTTAGGTGGATGCTATAAATTGAGAGTTGCAAGCTCTAGAAGCTAATGATACTTGGGAGATAGCTGATTTAGCTCCCAGTAAGACGTCTATTGTTGTCGTTGGGTATACAAAATTAAATATCATGTTGTGGCAATGTGGTGTTATAAGGCTCATCTTGTAGCAAAAGTGTATATTCAAGTGCTAGAGAAGATTATCATACTACCTTCTCTCCAGTTGTTAACTTAAGTATTGTGCGTTTGCTCTTTGCTATAGCTGCTGTGAAATGTTGGGAATTACATCAAGTAGATGTGAATAATGCTTTTTTTATGGTTCACTTTATGAAGAAATTTATATGGATCATCCTCCAGGTTATATTAAAGCAAAGCATGGTCAAGTTTGTCAGCTTTTGAAGTCCTTATATGGTCTTAAACAAGCTTCCCCGTCAATGAAATTTGAAATTTCTAATTTTCTTCTTCATCTTGGGTTTATACAATCTACTTATGACCACTTTTGTTTACCAAATCTTCATCTACTGCTTTACTTGTTGTTTTGTTATATGTAGATGATATGATTCTTACTAGAGATGGTGTTGTTGGTATTGTTGATTTGAAGCTTTCAGGTACACACAAAATTTAATATTAAAGACTTGGGTTTTGCTCAATATTTTTTAGGTTTAAAGATTTGTCACACCTCAGCTGGTATACTTTTGAATCAAAGGAAAATTTCCTTAGATTTATTGATTGATGCTAGTATGGCTACCGCCAAAGTAGCATGTGTTCCACTTTCTACAGGCCTTTTCTTATATACGGATGTTGGTGCTCCATTGATTGATCCTTCTCAATATAGGCACTTATTAGTTAGGCATTTACTTTATTTGGAAAGTATGAGGCCTAATCTTTCCTTTCCTATACATAAGTTGAATCAATTTCTTACCTCTCCAGTTGAAGTGTATATGAATGTTTTGGTTCATTTGTTGTGCTATGTTAAGGGATCAATTGATGGAGGTATTTTTTATTTCTTCAGCTATTTTTTTTTTGTTTGCGTTACATACTCTGATTCGGATTAGGGTGCTTATGAGTTTGATCAAAAATATATTTTGGAATTTTACATTCTCCTTAGTGATTCCTTGATTTCATGGAAAAAAAAAAAAAAAAAAAAAAAAAAAGTCTTATATCCTCTATAGAAGCATAATACTGCAGCATGATTTTTGCTTCTAAGAAATACTTTAGCTTTCATATCTTTTGAAGTATTTTTGTATTTTCTTTCCTTGCCACTTGATTTGTCTATGGACAATAAATATGCCAAGTTGCTTGCTGAGCATCTTTGTTATCACAATAGAACAAAACATATTTAAATTGATGTTCATTTCGTTCGAGATCAAGTTGCATATGGATTTCTTCATCCTGTTTGGTTCCTTCCACAAGCAACTTGCTGATTTTCTCACCAAATCAGTCACTAAAGCTCAACTTCTTTATGCATGTTCTAAGTTGAGTCTTCAATCAGCTCCACCTTAAGGGGAAGGTGTGGAGTGTAGAGGCTTGTACATATTATACACTTATTTATTTTAGATTAGTCCATGTGTACGATTTAGGATGTTAGAGCCAATTAGTTTAGTTGCTTACTTTTCTATGTATATATTTTCATTTTCTTCTTCTTCTTAATATAATATAACATTTTTCACTACTTAAAGACTTCTTCTACATGAACACTTCCTTATACGTATGAATGATATCTTGATCATTATCAATTTCCACAGATAGTAGACAAGGAAGAACGAGAAACAGAGAAGAAAAGGAAAAGAAAAGAAGAAGAAAAGGTTGACTTGATTATATATATGAGAGTGTGTGTGTGTGTGTGTGTAACCAAAAAAAGAAAAAGGAATTTTATCCTAAAGCATAAGGTACACATAGCTATTTGACAATTAATTATTTTGTCTTATAGAAATAAAATTAAAAATAAATAGAGTCGAAATATTATATTTGCATACATTAAATTCCAAATTTTAAATGCGATAAAATTTTATTAGATACGATCAAATTGTCATATGTGATTTAGGTTCGGTTATTTTAAAATTAAAATTTTAAATATCCTAATTTGAGTGTACAACGAAATTTTAAAATTTACAATCAAGTTTACTCATCGAGTCAATAATCAGAATTTTTCAAGGGTTTTCACATTAAAAATTTATTCTTTTACTTTCTCTCTCCTCGCCTCTCTCTTTCTCTCTCCCCTATCCTCCTCCTTTTTCTTCTTCTTCTTTTTTTATTTTTTTTTTTTTTTGGATTACGATATTAGATAACATTACTATGTCTAAAGGAATCACATCTAATAACCAAGCTCACCCACATTGGACTTATTCGATAATTAAAAAGATAAAGTTTAAGCTCCATGTAAGAGAAAGTTAAAAAAATGCCAAATAGGATAGAAAGATACCATTTTGTTTTAATCAAGTTTCAATTTCATGTTTGTGAGTTACCTAAAAAATAATTGAATTTCAACCAAAGGTATAGTGCATGAAACTTTTAATAAGTTCGAGTACCATCATGGTTCAATTTTTTTTTTTTTAAGTACTAACATACAAGAAATTTTGGCTTTAGAGACAAAAATTCTGTCTCTAAAAGTGAAAAATCTGTCTCTAAAGACTTTCAGAGACAGAATTTCCGTCGCAAATTTCTGTTTCAAAAATCATCGTCGCTAATTCTTTTAGAGACAGATTTATTTTCCGTCGCAAATTTGCTATGGAATTTCTGTTACAAATTTGTCTCTGTTTTATAATTAGTTATTTTTAAACATCCAATTAGTAAATATTAAATAAAATTATTCCGTCGCAAATTTGTCTCTGATTCTAAGACAAATTATTAAAAAAATACACATTTGCCTCTTATTTATCCTTCCCAGGAGGTCACCCATCATAGAATGCTACATACTAAGCACACTTAACATTGAAGTTTTCACAAGCACTCAACCGATAAACCAATTCGTATCTTCATGAGTAAAGTTCCACTACTGTTTATTTAAGAGATACCAATATTATAACTATAAAACATTTTATATAACTTTTATAGTTTATTTTTATTTTATAATTTCACTTTACATATTTATTAAGGATTTTTCATTAATATTTTATTAAAATAATAATAATATTAATATATACAATGTTTACATTTTATAATAATTATTTTAAATTATATATTTATTATAAATATATAATATTTTCAGTAGTATTATTATAATTTTTTTTCCAAATTGATATTATTATTAAAAAATATTATATATTATGTAAATATAAATAATGTTATACATATAAATTTATATATATATATATTTAATGATATATAATATTATACTTTTTGCATTAGTTATTTAATATTTATATTAAATTAATAAATTGTATATTTTTAATTAATGTGTTTATTTTTTTATTTCATTTTTGTTGCACTTAATAAATTTAATATAATGTAAATAATATAAAAATATATTTTTCATTATTATATTAATAAAATAATATATAATACCAATTTAAATATATTTAACTAATTATTATATATCAATATTTTATTACTTAAATATGCTATATTTTTACATAGTATATTATTTTTTCCCGAAATATGTTATTATTTTTAAATAAAATATAGTATGTAAATATAAATTATGTAAGATATATATGATAAATTTTTTATATTAAAAAATATATGAATAGTCATAATAAATATATAATAAAAAATTATAAATAATATGAATTATTTTTTTTTATTAATATATTATTAAAATATAATATATTATTTATATATTGTATATGTTTAAATATACTAAGTTTACATTTTATATTAATTATTTTATTTTACATATATTATATATTGAAATATACTTTATTTTTAATTAGTATTTTATGATATTACTTGCATATAACATATTATATTATATATACACTATTTTATTAAGTTGTATAATTTGAGTTTTTTATATAAGTTATTATGTAAAAGAATATATAATAAGATATAAATATAATATTTATGTTTTAAGTACTATTTTTAATTTATACTTTATTATATATAAATATGTAATGTAATGTTAAATATATTATAAATAAAATATATATAATTAGTTGTAAATAACAAATGATTATACATATTATAGTTATTATATAATAAAATTAATTTACAAATATAATATATGTCCTTATTATATAATGCACATTTATATATATTATTAGATATGTATAATTTAAAATAAATTTTAAACATAATTATTTATATATACATATATGTAATAATTTAGTTTAGAGACAAATTTGCAACGGAATTTAAAAAAATAGAAATAGGCGCTAAAATAATTTATTTCCCTCTAAAATCAGAGACAAATTTGCAACGGAAAAAATTTTCGTCGCAAATCAATGTGTAATCCGTCGCAAAAGCATATAAAAATTAGAAGATTATTCATAATTCATGTCATCATAAATCCGTCGCAAATCTGTCTCTAATTCATTTTTTTAGAGACAGAAATTTTCTGTCGCAAATTTTCTGTCTCTAAAGGCTAGTTTTCTAGTAGTGTAATTCATTATAAACCAAAAAGTTTATATACTGTGAATGAAACTTACTTTGCAAATTAGAAAAGAGAAAGCATTTTTTTACTTGGGTCCGCATGCTATATCAGCATTTTAGTGTAAAAATGGACAGATTCCATCTAGAGGTATTTTAGGTGAAACTTTTTCAAAGTTCAGGTATTTCTGTGTTACAAAAAAATTTTTAAGTACATCTCTGTTACAAACCAAAATGTTTAAATAATGAGAATGAAACTTACCATGAGTTTAGGAGAAATCGATGATATCCCTCCATAAATAGAAGAAATGCAAGTTATCACATGTTATAGCTCCCCCCAGGTTCACGTCCAAACTTAGAAAATATCTTTAGGGAACTTCTAGAAATTACTTTATTATATTATCTTTTGTAGAACAAAGTCCAACATGATGAAGTCCTGAAATTATTTCTTATTTAGGGTTATATTTGAAATTAATATTAGTAAGGTCAAAATATAATTAATTATCAAAATATACCGCCAAAATCATGTTTATTAAATAGGATGTACAAATAAATAGTAAGTTTAGTATGTCGCGATTTATTATCGTGACTCCTGTTAGTATCTCATTTCAGAAGAAAATCATTATTTTACAAAATGAAAAGGTGATGGTTAGGTCCCACTATCAATCACATAAGTTGTCAAAATTAAAATGGCATACTGTCCTAGTCTAGCATGAATGAGGAAGAAAACAAAAAAAGAAAAAGAAAAAGATAACATAGGACACATTGCACGAATAAGGAGGAAAATAAAAAGGTAACATGGGTCCCACAATCACATCAACATCAAAGCAAAAAAATGAAAATGTTAGTAGCAGTAACTGTAGTTTACATTTTGAGCTGACCTATATTGCGATAATGAATTGCAACATACATGTGAAAGAACTATATCATATCTATTAAATATGATATAAGTATGGTACTAAAATATGAAATTTTGATATTTGTTTACGCAATTTGTATGCCAATTTTAGTATCTTGTTTTCTAGATGCAATTTTGCAATGAGATATTGATAATTATTTTCATACAACTTATATATTGGTAATTTTTTTTATATAGAAAGGATAGGCATATATTCCACATATTAAGTCCTTATTCAATAATTTATATACATGATTTCATCAAAATATAATTCTAAAGGAAAAGAATTAATTCCCCTCATATGTTTGTCTAACTTGAGTAGAACGATTAAATCTAAATTGCATACATGTATATATATATATATATATGTATGTATAATCCGTAGAGCTAGGTAAATTCGCAATTTTAAAATATACATGAAAAGTCTTCTCATTCATACTACCTTCTGATATAACCTTTTTTTTTTTTTTTTTTGTCTCTACTTTTAACAGTTTAAAATTGTGAAATCTTTTAAACTTTAGTATATATCACATTTTATCTCCTCATGTACTTTGTAATTCTTGTACACTTGGCAAATATATCAAAAAGCGCTTCATGCATTTTACTATCATTAATACATGAGAAATATCAACACTCTTTCCCTTTTTTGTTGTCATCATACTTCTACAATTGATAAGGTAGCAAAATTCTATTTCTTACATAAGAGAGAGAGGGAGGGAAGGAGGGAGGCCTGGTGGACCCAGGTAGAGTGAAGAGGAGAGGAAAAACAAAATGCTTCATCATTCTAAAGGAATTAAAAACATAACCCATTGTTGCTTCATTCATTTTTTTTTTTTTTTTTTTTTTTGGTGAAATTGTGTAACTAGCATCTTAAAAATTCAATCTTTCTATGGTACTAAGGTAAATTGCATGTATAAAATGCAATTTCTTTGAAAAATAGATAGGTCACATCTGCATAATGCGATTTTGCAATTTATATTGGTAATTAATTTTGTGTAATCTATATTGTAAAAACTTTTTTTTCCTATAGGAGTTGCAAATAGTTGTCATACTTTATATTAGAAAACTCCAATAATTTTTAAAACCAAATTTCTTTAGGAATCGATTTGTATGGTTCACTTGATGTATAAATATTCCATTTTCACATTGCTTAACTTGTAAGCCAAGAAGAATGCTAATTGTCACACAAGAGAGATTTCAAATTCTAGATACATTAAACTTGCAAAATCTTGGCTATGTTTTTTATTAGAAAAATCAAATATTATATAATCAACATATAACTATCAAAATGTCATTATCTAAGAATTTTAGAAATAGAGTTGCATCTACTCTTTCTCTTTGAAAATCCTTATTATTTAGAAATTCACTTAGACTTCATTCCAAGCAATTGGAGCTTACTTAAGTCCACATAAAGCCTTTTGAACTTACATACATAATCTAATTTATGAGGATCTTCAAAACTGAGGGTTGTTCTATGGAAACTTCTTTTGAAAAAAGCACTCTTAATGTCTATTTGATATATAGTTTTTTAACATGCAAAAGCTATTAGTAAACCTTATATAAGGAATAATTTTAGCTACTAACATAGCTTTTTCTTCTATCATTTCTATTTTCATCTAACTTGTTCTCAAAAACCCATTTTTTCCTATTGTCAATTTACCTTTAGGTTCAAAAACTAGATTCCATACGTATGTTATTTGTTAGAACGAGCTTTGCTCATCTTGAATAGTAATTATTAAGTAAAAGCATTTTCTAGATTTTACTTTATACTGTTTAATTAGATAAAATATTCTTTTTATGAAAACCTTCAAGTAATGAGTTTCTACTTTTTTCATATGCTGTGCATTTTTTATAATCAAAAGTTATTTTATATCCTTTATCACATAGTTAACTTGTGCTAAGTAGATTATATTGTAAACTATCAACAAAACTAGCATTATCAATAGTAACAAATGGTAGATCGATTGTACCAATGGCAATGACACTGGCTCTGTTCTCATCATCAAACCTTACATATCCTTTTTTTTTTTTTCCCATTATATGCTTGTGAACAACAAATCATCACCCATCATGTGTCTAGAACAAACAACATTGAGATACCATATTTCATTAAGTTTGACTTTAATCCTGTATCCAAAACAATTAAATCACCTATTTTTTGGGAACCTAAACAAGCTATGGTCCTTGAAAGCTCAAGCTCGCGTGATTTCATGTGTCAACTTGGTGTTGACTAAGCATGTTTTTCTTCTAATAACAATGTATTTTTAATGGATCTGGAACCCTCAATTTATAACTACGATAGCACATCATAAGTGTGTTTGTTAAATATTAGATAAAAATACTAATCATGTTATATTAATTTCATTCAAAAATTTACTAGGTGCAAACTAAAACAACTTATAAGATTTATGGTAAAATGTCACATTTGGTACCTAAAATTTACAAAAAAATTAAGTCACGCGCTAAATAGTATCAAGACGTATTCAGTTTCGCCACGTATAATACTTAAGTATTATATGTAAATGCTAACTAAAAGATTAGTTTATCTTGATCATTTCTAAAAATTTTAATTTCTAAAATTGTTTAATTAACCTTTGAAAATTTAAAATCTTGCAGTGGAAAATAAGGTTTGCAAAATAGTTTACTAAGTAGCTACTCCCATAAGTAGCTAGAAACATAAATAACTATCATCTCAAGATAGTATCGAAAACCATATAAATATAGGTAAAGGATAATACATCCCATGGGTCTGTATAAGTGACCCTTAAGAAAAATAAATCTAATCCAAATTTGATAACCTAATAAGACCTTAAAACTCAAAATATGCCACGCACCTAGTCACTTCATTCATCAAAAGATCCTCAACATTAGTGTCCTAACCCAAGTAATCATAATAATCTTCATCAAAACCATCAGAACCTGAAAAAAAATTTAAAAGAATGAGTCGAAGCCCAATACACAACAACATAATCACACACGACATGGCAAGCACACCTAAACTATATGCAATGCAACAATCACCAATTTATAATTAATATTTAAGGCGGAACAATCAGCACAAGAGCACTCACGCTCCAGATAACAAGTCGTGGGAAATTGGGATCCTGAGTAGCAGTAACTGCTTAGGGGGTTGATATAAGTAGCCCGAATACCTATATCCCCTATAAAAATCACTACAGTAATAGCATCGTTGAGGATTCACAGCCGTTGCACATCTCCATTTATTTCAGTCCATAATATAATGCGACTCAGCCGGTCCCATTACGTCTTTTGGACTTAATTAATTGTTTTGAGATCCTAAAGCTCTAAAGAAATTTAATTTGAATAGTATAGGCTTATTAATGTTGGAATAGGCTAAAAGTAGCTAAAATCAAGATTTAGACCCTAAAGAATTTAGCTAAGCTCAATTAATAAATTGATTATTTAAGTTTATATTTTATTAATGTCAATTTGTGCTCAGTTCAAGTGAGAATTCATTGACTCGTAGAGATGTGTTCAAAGTCAATGGAAAAAGGCAATGAATGGAGATGCATAGCTGTGAATCCTGGACGATGCTATTACTGTAGTGATTTTTATAGCAGATATAGGTATTTGGGCTACTTATATCAACCCCCTGAGTAGTTGCTGCTACTCAGGATCTGTTTCCCACACTTGTTATTCGGAGCGTGAGTGCTCCCATGTTGACTGTTTCACCTTAAATATTAATTATAAATTGGTGATTGTTGCATTGCATAGTTTAGGTATGCTTGCCATATCATGTGTGATTGTGTTGCTATGTACTGGCTTCGACTCATTCTTTTAAATTTTTTTTCAGGTTATGATGGTTCTGACGAAGATTATTATGATTACTTGGGTTACAGGACCGATGTTGAGGATCTTTTGGATGAGTGGAGTGACTAGGTTGCGTGGCATATTTTGAGTTTTAAGGTCTTGTTAGGTTATCAAATTTGGATTAGATTTATCTTTTCTTAAGGGTCATTTATATGAACCGTGGGATGTATTATCCTTTACCGATACTTATATGGTTTTGATACTATCTTTGAGATGATAGTTATTTATGTTTCTAGCCTACTTATGGGAGTAGCTATTTAGTAAACTATTTTGCAAACCATATTTTTCTGCAGCTAGATTTTAAAGTTTTCAAAGGTTAACTGAATGGTTTTAGAAATTAAAATTTGTTATAAACGATCAAGATAAACCAGCCTTGTAGGTTAGTCTTTGTGTGTAATACTTAAGCATTATACATGGCGAAACTAAATACGCCTTGATACTATTCGGGGCGTGATAGTTTTAGTTAGTATCAGAGCAAACGTTTGTCTTGTTTGTTTGCTTAAAGCATAATAAATTAGGATCCGTCTAGATATGGTGACCTAAATGACGGGGTTTCCTTGGGTATGATATGAATGTTGGTGTGATTGTTGACTTGTTGGACATTAAAAAAAAAAGGATTTTTCATAATAAGATAATCGACTCAGATAAATTTTACCTTATGATGGCATCACAAAATTGACCTAACTAAAATACTATATCATTTTATTATCTAAAATATGTTATGATTGGTGATTGTATTAAAATTATATTACACGAATATTAACTTAATTCAATTTTGGCAAAGTTAAGTAGCAATACGAATAACTTAGATAAACACTATAAGTTTTCCCTTTACCTCTTTATATGGAAAGTTGCTTAATTACTAAATTGTATGTGATTTATCTATTATGTTTTAGATGGATAGGACACATAGACATAGTAGGCAACCTATAGTTAGGAAGGCTACTCCTCCACCACCTGCTCCTATTACTGCCCCTACCTCTGCTCTTACTCTTGTTTCTACTCCAGGCCCAGCCCCTGCTCCTACTCTTATGCTTACTCCAATACCACAAATGCCGCCAATGCCTCAAATGCCACCTATGCCTCAATGCCTGCCTCGCCTCAAATGGCTCCAGTACAACGGGCGATTCAACCCAGATGCTCACTATGTTCCGTGACATACTTACTATGATGCAACAGTACTAGCAAATATGCATCAGCAGTAGCAACAGTTCATGCAGCAGCATGCTCCATAGAGAGCTAGATAGGGAGGCGAAGACATGCCTATAGTAGGCCATAGTGGCCAAATCAAACTTCATGAGTTTACTCATTTGGTTCTAGAGTTTAACGACTCTATTACTAATCCCACCACCGTAGAGAGTTGGATTGTAAAGTTAGAAAAGGCTTTTGTAGCAAGTGATGTGCCAGATGAGAGGAAAGTTAACTTGGCAGTTTATATGTTAAAGAAGGAAGCCTATAATTGGTGGCGTCAAGCCAGTGATCGAGTTGAGAGGTACCTTTTCGGTGCAATGGCTTGGAGTTTGTCAGAACTCCAAAGTTAAGCATACTCTAGGTAGAGCAATCCCAAGGATGGGTGACCCCCTAGGAAGCGCTGACACCAAAAGGACAAAACCGTGGAGCGTGTGGCCAAAGCGGACAATACCTTGGTGGGTAGAGTTCCAAGTCGTTACATAGTGCCTCTGGTATCACAGTTGTGCCTGAGGGTGCATTGGGGAGGGCCAATATACCTAGCATCATGATCCCTACTCAGGGTAGCCTGAGGGCCTAGGGGCGCCCCCTGTGCTGCAGTAGAGCCTAGGGTGGCAGGTCGTGACAAACTCAATTTGATACCTTAATATTTCATTACTTCTCTCAACACCGTCTAGCACTCAAGCCTATGATGCAAGTAAGGTAGTAAAAATAATCACAAAGAGTTTGATTAGACATAAAATTGATTACTTTAAAGTTAAAGTATCAAATTAAATTTTTATATAAAGTTCAAATACCAAATTTGACATTCTCCCTTTATAGAATTTATATATAGCAAATGAAAACCTTCCAGTCTAACCTAATATTATTTAATAAACACAATGGATTAAAAAATTGTTGTCAATTAGCATGACAATAAATTATGCATTAAAAAATTGAAGTATTTCAAACATTTGATGCAATTCCGTCTTAACAAGCTTTCTTAATTTTTTATAGAGCTAATGTTGCAAATGATACCTAAACATTGATAAGATATATAATTAGGCACATCAACTTAGAAATTGATTAATTTAGTATCTTTAAAATTGATCAATTTATTGCCTAAAAGAGCTTTTTATGCATGCTAACAGCACCTCCTTAATATTGATTAGCATACATGAAAAGTAATTTTAATTATTAAATTTATCAATTTGAATTAAAATTCATATAACTAATTGCATATTTTGTAAAAGTTAAGTATCATTTGTCATACTTACACTTTTGTATAATGTGTTTAAAAATCCATATAAACAAATTCCTAAAAGTTCACTTTAATCTTAAAAGATTAGATAATAGACTTGCTGGTGTAGTGGAAATGCAAGAAATTTAACTAAACGAAATTGCTTAGATACAAGTGAGGCTCGAATACAAGCTAGTCTTGGAGCTAAAATATTGTACTTGATTTATGTAATATTTTATGTACCATACCATATGTATATAACAAAAAGGATAATGATTTCTCCTAGAATTCTTTGGGTGATGGCATGTGCTAAATGCCAGGTGTTGGCATATGCTAGTACCATGTCATCTTAATTACTTATAGAATATTCTAGAAAAGTACTAAGGTTTACGTACTAATCTCTTTTATTAAAGAGCTAATCTATTACGAGTTATTTAATTGAAAGAGGCTAGGCTTTGTAATAGGCCTTAGCTTAATTACTTATCTTCTAGACTTAGGCTCTCTTTTAGGCCCAACTCCCTTTAGCCATCAACATTCTGCATAGTGCTCGTGGATAATTCTGGAAACAAAACATTAAGTCCTATATCTCTTCCACTTGTACTTTTCAGAAGATCTTCTTTCTTAAACCCTATCCCAACTTGTTCACTTGGCACCAACCCTAAATCAGCCCATTCGCTCTTTAAAATCCCTTGTCTACAAGAGATGATTGGGAAAAATGTAAGACTAGATCACTTGCAAACTCTCTAATAGCTTTAGTTGGAGATTAATTTTTCCGTGAGATAAGTAGCATTGTATCAGCCTTATTTCCTCCCTTAACCATCTTTCTTTTGATAACTCATTATGGTTCTAGCTCTTGTTATTGATGCATGTCAGGTAATGAAGTGGAATGGTTGGAGCTAGTTTCCATGGTAGCAATAGAGCTGTGAGACATAGAAGGTAGGATGTACCTTGGATCCTAATGGTAAAGCAAGTTGGTAAGCCATTGTCCCCATCTTATCCGCTATTTGCAAGGGGTTGTAGAATCTGGTGTATAGCTTTTGAGCCTTAGTTGATTTTAGGATATGATGTCGATAGGGTTGCAATTTGAGTATCACCCAGTCCCCTATTTCAACTTTCCTTTCACTTCTTCTCTTATCGGCTAGTTGTGTCATCCTGTCTTGTGCCCTCCTCAAATGAAACTTTAAGAGCTTCATAGCATCTTCTCTATTCCTTAGTAATTGGTCCACAACTTCATTTCGCGTATCCTTAAGGATGTAAGGCAAAGGTAGGGAAGGTCGGTACCCATATAATGCTTTAGAGGGAGTGATGTGCACTCTAATATGAAAATTGGTGTTGTACCACCATTCGCTAGCGACAAATACTGACTCCAAAGCTTAGGTGAATCCCATATCATACATCTTAGGTACGTTTCCAACACTTATTTACCACTTGGTTTAGCCATCTATTTGAGGGAGGTAAGTATTAAATTCTACACATTGTATCCAAAAAAGCTCTTGTCAAAACGAACTTGTAAAGATGGGGTCCTAATAAAAAATAATTCTTTCTTGAATCCTATGTAACTTGTAGACATCTTCTAGATAGCATTATGCAATCCGAGTTGCTATGAAAGGTGGGGACGAGGCCATGAAATGCCCATACTTGTTTAATCGATCAATTACCACTAAAACCACATCTTTCCCATTGGATTTTGACAATCCCTCTATGAAATCCATGCTAACTTCTTGACAAAATTGGTTTAGTACATTTAGTGGTTAAAGCAAACCAGGAGTTGATACATTTTTAGGTTTAAACCTTTGGCAAACATCACATTCGCATACCTAGTATAGTACCTCCTTCTCTAACCTTAGTTAGAAATAAACCATAGCAATCCTCTCAAAGGTAGTCTGCATTCCCAAGTTCCCTCCAAGCAGTCCACCATGATAGATTTATAAGAGTTTATTCTTTAAACCCTTAGATGACCCTATCATAACCCTTCCCCTTCCCTTTGGAATGCCTCGATCAAAGGTGAAATTGTTTTTCTTGTTACCCTGTTGTAGCTGTTCAATGATGGTTTGGTAGCAATTAGGTAGATACTTACTTTCTTTGATTTCTTCTAGCAATTTAGGCTGAGAAGATGTGGCAAACAGCTGTTCTAGCTGATCTTTTTTCCCTCTTAATAAGGCATCAACAACCTTATTAGTTGTTCCCAATTTGTATTCAATAGCATAATCGAACCCAACTAGCTTAGTGAGCCACTTCTATTGCATTGAAGTTAGTAACCATTGCCCAATAAAATATTTAAGACTTTGATGGTCCATTTTGATGATGAAATGTCTTCCTAATAGATAGCGTCTCCACTTATCTATAGCATAGACCAAAGCCATAAGCTCCTTCTCATAAACTGACATACCTTGGTGTTTAGGAGCAAAAGATTTGCTTATATAAGTGATGGGGTAGTTGTCTTGCATGAGTACAACACCAATTCCCTCCCCATTAGCATCAGTTTCGATGACAAAATCCTTAGAATAGTCTAGCAGTTTAAGAACTGATGGTTTCATCAGAGTTACCTTTAGTTTATCAAAGGTAGTTTGAGCATCTTGCCTCCATTTAAATTAGTATTTTTTTTTAAGTTGAGTCAAAGGTTTTGCTATGAGTCCAAACCTTTACATAAACCTCCTATAATAACTGGCCAAACCCAAAAACCCCCTCAACTATCTCAAATTCCTTAGAACTAGCCATGCAGCAATTGCATCAATTTTCCTTAGATCCGTGGCTACCAGACCACTAGAAAGTGTGCCCCAAAAATTCAACTTGTCTAGCCCCAAAAATTTAACTTGTCTAACCCCAAAAATGTACTTGCTTCTCTTCAAAAATAATTTTTCTCTCCTCAAAACATCAAACACAAGGCATAAGTGTTTCACATGGTCTCCAATTCCTGCACTATAAACCAAAATATCATAAAAAAAAATACTACACACAAACCTTCTCAAGAATGAGTGGAACACATAGTTCATTAATGCTTGAAAGGTAGAGGGTACATTGAGAGGCCGAAAGCCATCACCAAGAATTTGTGGTGGCCTTCATGGGTTTTGAAGGCTGTATTGTAAATGTTTTCAAGGTCCATTAGTGTTTAATAATAGCCTAATCTTAAGTCCATCTTACTACAAATAGTGCCACCATGTGGCTCATTAAACAAATCTTCTATGACGGGAATTGGAAAACGATCTTTAATTGTAAGCTTGTTCAATTCCCTATAATCTACGCAAATCCTCCAAGAATTATTAATATTATTATTTTTTTCTTAGTAGTACAATAGAGGATACATATGGCTATGGCTAGGTCTATAACACCACTCAAAAGCATCTCACGAATCATCTCATCCATGACAGATTTTTGCAAGGAAAAGTGTCTATAAGGTTATAGATTAATAGGGGTAGCATGTTCCACCAATGGTATACGATGGAAAAAAGGTCTATTTAGTGGTAAGACCTTTGACTCATCAAACACATCATGATATTCTTCAAACAATGCCAACAACATAAGGTATGATGGCCTTCTTTCTTAGATTTGAATTTAATTCCTTACCCTACTCAACCCAACATTGCACCATTGTGTTGTTGTTGGGAACCTCTAGTAAGTATGCCAATCCTTCTCCACCAATCATATTGAGCCTTGTTGCTTCACTCCTAAGTAGCCTAGGTATTCCTTACCATTGAAATTCCATGACTTGGGTTCAAAAATCCCAGCTCACCTTACCTAGTGTTTTCAACCAAGGAACACCTAAAATGAGATCACTAGTGGATAATGCTAACACATAAAATGCAACTTGGAATGATACTCCTTTCATGTTGTAAACCCCCAAATTTTTGAAATCGATTTAGCATAAAACCCTAAATCGGAAGTCAAACGGAACCCTAGAAGGTCAACAAAACCCTAGTTTGCCGTAACCGATTAAATCCGACATTGCCGTTTTCTTTGGCCCTGGGAAATGAAGTTGGGATTATTAGCTAGAATAGTTCGTAATAACCATAGGTTTTATAAAAATATCAGTTTTGCGAATTTCGGGTATCCTTTGAACCCGATCGGACACAGTTCTCGAAAACGTGTCCGAGAGCCCGGAATAGTAAAA